>CAUYRH010163445.1:0-46388 GCA_963574655.1 Perodicticus potto | reverse complement strand
TGGATGGAAGTGGAACACATTATTCTTAGTAAAGCATCACAAGAATGGAGAAGCATGAATCCTATGTACTCAATTTTGATATGAGGACAATTAATGACATTTAATGACACTGTGGGGGTGGGGTAAGGGGAGATCAGAGAGAGAAAGAAGGAGGGAGGGGTGGGGGAAAGGAAGAGCAGAGAGAGGGACGGAGGGAGGCGGGTGGGTTCTTGGTGTGTGCACCACACCTTTTGGGGGGCAAAACACGATTGTAAGAGGGACTTTGCCTAACAAATGCAACCAGTGTAACCTGGTTTCTTGTACCCTCAATGAATCCCCAACAATAAAAAGAAAAAAAGAGAGAATGATCCTATTTACAATAGCATCAACAAGAATAAGATACTTAGGAATAAATTTAACCAAGGAAGTGAAAGGTCTACACTGAAAACTATAAGACATTGATGAAAGAAATTGACAAAAAACACAAATAGATGGAGAGCTATTCTGTGTTTATGGCTTGGAAGCTACCAGAGCAACTGAACTGATGGGGGCTCTTTTCTGAGGTAGGGACACCACAGAAGAGCAGGTGTATATGCCTAGGACTATGGTCTATCTGGGGACCCCCAGGTCTGGGCTGCAGATAGAGCTGAAGTTGGAGTTTAGGTTGGAGGTTTGTTAACTCAGTGGCCAGCGAGGCTGTGTGTGTGGATGAAGCCCTCTTGGGAGCTGGCCTGGAGCAGGTGCACAGCTCAGGTGCCTGTGGGATCCGAAGCAGGTGCACTGCTCAGGTGCCTGTGGGATCTTTCCTCTGCCATTTGTCACCTTGTGGCAATGGGAGGCTACTGGCCATATTGTATTTTTCATGGGGTGACAGAAACATCAAATCATTTAAAACAAAGACAGTAATACTCCTTCAATCAGTACCCTGTTTACCCTCAGGTGAGGTTTTAGGCGTCCTCTCAATGCAGCCCTGTTTCCCGCTACGCAGGTGCCTGGAGAGTCTCTCTTGCCTCCTTTGTGCCCTTCATGGTCCAGTTGCCTGGACCTGGTTTCCATCTCTCCTTCTGGCCTCCTGAAGTCTGTAATCTTTGGATTCTTTGGTGCTCCTTCCTACCTGTGCCCGGGCTGCTGTGCTTTTTTTTTCAATTCTCTTTGGCATGGTCTTCTGTGGAGTTCCTCGCCTTTTGTCTGTTCCGAGTCCTGGATCCCAGAGCCAGCTTGGGGTGGAGTTCTCAGGGGTAGAATTTGGGGCAGGAGAGAGGGAGCCACAAGGAGGGTGAGGGTGCAGCCCTCAGGGCACAGGCAGGTGGCCCAGAACGAGCCAGGGCTGCATTGGACCCTGTGGGATGGACCAGGGAGCCAATGCAGCTCTGGATCCCAGGGAAGAAGGCCAACAAGTGCTACAGCCAGGCTGAGTGAGATGACCCCCAGACGGGCCTTTGGGGCGTGATCCCGGGACCGCTGAGCAGCTGGCCCACCACTGTGAGGAGGAGGCCAGGTTGTGTGGCAGCTTGAGTGAGGAGTGAGAGCCGATGGAGTGTAGGGGGCAGGTGGCTGCGTGTGGGGGTTCTGCAGGGGAGGACTTGGCTTTAGGAAGCTCACAGCTAATGTGGCTCATTGTTGGACATGAGGGACACCTGTGTACTTGTCTCTCCTTGAGGGGAAAGACCTATGGAGGGGTAAGGGTCAAGGTGAAGGAGGAAGTGGAGAGCAAAGATTGCCCTGGAGGATGTGGGGACACAGGGCAGATGACCCTCTTCCTGTGAGGTGGGGGAGGAGGTGAGGACGATGCTGGTGTGGAAAGGCTTTAAAGTAGGAAAGAAGGAAGGTGAACAGATTAATGCCTGGGAATCTCTGTCAAGTAGGAAAGAAGGTTGTCTCCTGGGAGCTGCAAGGGGAGAGGGTGGGGGTGGGGCATGCACGTGAGGTCAGCCTGGTGGGACTGAGGCGCCATACTGGGCATTCAGTGCTGGGAGGACAGAGGTGGATGGACCATGAATCTGTGGGCCGAGAGAGGGTTCAAGGTGAATGTGAGCCAGTGCTGGGCCTGGACCAAGGGTCTGGGAGCTGCAGCAGAGCAGAGGGCAGTGGTGGGATGATGGACTGAGGAAGGGACATGGCTGAGAGACTGCAGGGCTAGGGGCCAAGACATGGCTCTGAGAATGCTCTGGGCAACTCGCTGGAGTGAGTGCAGGGGAAACTGAAGTCTTTGAAGCAGAAAATTGGAGCACTGTGGGGTGGTGCTGAGTGGCAGAGACACCTCTGCGGACAGCCACGGCCCCTCCTGGGGACATGGTGGGGAGGGAGAGGAGCAGAATATATGGTTCCTTCTTTTCACTGTCTCAGGGAAAGTTATCACATGAAAGCATGATTTACGGCCAGCAGTTGTGATGCCAGCAGTGAAAACTGAAGTGTCTGCTTGTAAGTGGGACGTTCAGGGCAGGGGAATAACTGATCTTGTATGAGCAGTGGGTAACAAGTGTTTTCCCTGAGTTTCTGGGGAAGTTAGATCCTTCTATACAAATCGATGCTGTAAATGCCTGGGTGGGTCCAGAAGGCAGCTCTAAACATTACTTATTATTCTTAAAGAAACAGAATTGTGCAGTCAACAAGATTTGTGTGTTTCCAGAAGAAGCCAGAAATAATAGAGGGTTTAACCTCGAGTATCACACATGTAATTGTGGTGGGAGAGTAAGAGAGAAAACACGTGTGGTAGAAGTGAGCAGAGAAATAGGATGTTTAAGGGGAAAGTAGGACATCAGATCAGTAAGCTTATTTATTTTTTTTCTGGACTTAAATTAGTTTTTTATGGTTGAAGTTAGAAAAAGTACAGAGCTTGTAAATAAAAGAAAGGCTTGTAAAGAACAAGTACTGAGCTTGAAAGTGATATAATATGCACATAACATAATTTTTAAAGTGAATGCACATGTTACTGTCGAATGCAAACCACAGCTACCGCTCCCCACACATGCGGAACCATCTGTACGTACCTGGACTTGTCCTGCCCTAGGTAATGTTAATGTGACTCAGCTGGGGTTTGTGTCAGACCTTTTCCATGTGTGTACTAGAAACCTAGCTAATTGTTCTTTGTGGTAATAAAAATTGGTTGATTTATTGGATAGTTTGCAGCTTTTGGCATAATGAGCCCATGGATGAGGGATTTCTGCCAATCCTGGTTGAGAAACTGCTTTTGCTGGGCATTGGTGAGAGCTGAGGGTGTGACACAGGCAGCTTGGCCCTTGCCTCACTGGGCTTGTCCCCCATGGAGAGGACAGAAATCAGTGGGGAGTTTTAGCGGAGGCTGAGCCTGTTTGTTATGGGAGGAGCATGCCCTGGGGGGACCTGTCCGAGGTGTTTGCTCTGAGAACGGGAGGATGGGTAGGAGATGGGGGCCGTCACTTTCCTGGGTTTGCACCCTATAGGCCTCTCTTGCCTCACCTGGGTCCCAGGGAAAACCAGAATGTTAAGGGAACTGTGAGGACAGGAGCCAGCAAGATGCATTCCATGTTTAGTGTGGCTGGAGGAAATCAAGGCTGAGAAAAGGAGATTTGCCCGAGGAACAGGTTGTGAGCTGGTCCTAGAGGTTTTCTCTGAGATTCTGAAGTACACGGTCTCCACTCCTCACTCTCATTCAGTTTCCTGGGTATGGACTGGGCACCCAGCACTGTTCTAGGAGCCGCAGAGTGATGGAAACCAGGAAGCAAAACATCTAGAACACATTGCACTCAGTGCCACTGAGATGGCACAGTCCTGCTGGAGACGGACTCTTGCCTGACTTGGTTAGACCAAGAGGAGGCCATGAGATAGGTGGGTCACTAGCTCTGTGGGGTGCTTGGAGCAGGAGGCTGGGGCCAGGAGTGGGAGGAGAGGGCTGATGGGACAGGCTCTGAGGCATGGGGTACTGGGGAGTCAGGGGAGTGCTCCCGGGGCTGGGACCTGCACAGACAGTGGCCTGGCAGCAGGACAAGGACACCAAGTGAGTCTCCAGGGAAGCTGAGCTTTGGAAGATACTCAGAGATAAGCTGAAGTAGAGGGGTTGGAGCCAACTGTAGACAACCTGTGGCAGGTGCAGAATTTCAGGAGGTTTAACGAGCAGCATGCGTGCTTCTGGCCTGCAGCCTCTGAGCTGTCCCTCGGCATCCTGCGCTGCCCTGGGGTCTGCTCTGTGGTGAGCATGCACCTCTCCTGTCAGGGCCATGGTGTGGGCGGCTGCCATTTGGGAGAGATTGTGGTCAGACGTGAACATGGCTTTGCTGCTCTCTGCTACCCTGGTTGTGAGGGATGACGGCCCCATCCTGAAGGCCCCAAAGATCTAGAAAGGCGGGGTGGGATGTTGCCATGACAGAATGGCATTTTCTGCCCTCTTGGACTTCACTCTGGCTCAGCACAGCTGTCAGACGGTGTACACTGCGCACTATGTAGCACCTGCCCACCCCAGATGGAAGCGATGTGTCAAGTTTCGTGATGCACCAAGCATTTCTATGTTTATTCCTTTACTGATTCAACAAGTATTTCCTGGGGCTTCCCACTCCCACTCCAGGGCTGTGGTGGTGAGTGTGGTCCTCATGGGAAGTGGATGGGAGGGGCGGGTGCAAAGAGAAGCAGAGTGGGCTAGTCAAGGTTTCTCTGAGGGGGTGACATTTAGGAACACGTCTGAATGGCAAGGAGGACAATATGCCTGACCTGTGTGAAGCTCATCCCACAAATACCATGCCCTGAGGCAGGGCCCTCAGATGGCAGGGCAGGCATGGTAGAGGGAGGGAGGCGGGTGGGAAACTGCTGGGAAGAGTGAGCTGTGGCCAGGGTTTGGGTTGTGAGGCTCTGAAGTAGAATGTTGGTGGGGGCGGGGAGGGCAGGGATACACGGGACCCCTACTTGGAGGGTATGATAGGTAATCCAGGTGGTATGGTTCTGTACATATTTCAAAGGCTAGTGTGATAGAACTTCTGATTGACTGGAGGTAGACTATGGGTGGGGGGAGAGAGGGAGAAAGGAACAAGAGAAAGGCAGGTAGACTCCCAGCCTTGTGCTCAGAGCTGCTGGTGACTGCTGGTACCACTCCCTGAGAGGGGGATATGGAAGGAGGAGTATGTAGGTTTGGGAGAGCCTAGAATTAATGTGTGGACATGTCCAGTCTGAGAGGCTTGTCAGAGGCTACAGATGTGCCAGTCTGGATGTTTGAGCATGTAGACTAGGGAGGAGGTCAGGCTGGAGAAATAGACCAGTGGTGTGTCAATGTGACTGGTGGTAGAGTCGGGGTGGATGTGACGGAGTTAGCACCAGAGGATGAAGTAGAAGACCCACCCCTAGGGCTGGTGTTGTACCCGACATGGCGTGTAAGAAAAACTTGGATCCCACTTCAGGTATAAATCAGATGGTGATTTATTACACCTGCTCAGGGGACTGCCACTCTGAAAAGTAGGCAGTCCTGAAGTGTGGAGCAGGCTGATTTTTTAGTAGCCTTTGTGTGCTGATTTGGCAAGCAAGCAAATAAGTACAGAAGCAGAACATGGCAGTTAGCTTGGGACGGGATTACAGCGTGGTGGTTGGCACAAGGAGAAATTACAATTTGAGAAACTCTGCTTGAGTAAGTTTTCACCATTGTTTTGCCATAGCTGGGGGGTTTTGGGAACTCAGAGAACTTCGTTGTTCTATTTTTCCCGGATTTTTCGGGGGGTGGGGGTGGGGCATGGGGACTCAGGCTGAGACAGACTGGGGTCTTTTTGGTGTCTAGATTTAGGTCCTTTTTTGGGGTCTGGGGTTATCACATTCCCCACTGTCCTTTCCAGGAATGAAATCCTTGATTCATCAGCGTCACTGGAGAGGGACTGATAGTGCATATGTAACACCATTAATTTTATACTTTGGAGTCTTTGTTGTATGACTGCCATGAGGCAGTTGAAGATGATGGGGCCACATGTAATACCAATTAGAAGTAGTAGGAGTGCTCAAGCTATGGCTGATAGGAGAGTGGTTAGCCATGGGAACCAGTCAAATAATGTTTCATACCAATTATTCTCTTTTTTCCATAACTCTTCTCACTCATGTAGATTTTTCCTGACCAGGGCTAAGCTATCTTTTATGACTCCAGAGTGGTTGGTATAAAAGCAACATGTTTCTCCTAGGGCCATACAAAATCCTCCCTGTTTTAAAAATAGTAAATCTAAACCTCTCCTGTTTTGGAGAACTACTTCTGCTGGTGAGTTTAATGATTTCTCTAAATGGGTGATGGTTCCTGAGATCTGAATCTATTTGAGTCGCGAGGGCCCTGAAACTAGGGCTGAAGGGTCTGGTTGCTAGGGCTGTGGTGCTTATGGCTGTGGAGTCTGCCAACCCTATGCTTACCAGGAGGGGTACCAGAATAGGGGCCCTAGTTTGTCTGTGTAGACCAGACAGGTGTTCTTGTCCTCCTCCTCCAGAATAAATGAAAACTTGAGGGATGATATGGGTTAAGACACAGATTTGGGGAGTGTTATATAGGATCAGGCAATTTACACAAGGTGATAACCTGTAGAACATGTGAACCAAGTTCCTTTGGGGGCTACTAAGTAGTAAGGAGTGGTAAGGTAGGTAGTAGAGTTGGGGAGCGGAATGGTGTTTAGGCAATTATCTTCATATGGAGAAGAACTTAACAGATACCTGGGGGATATTATGCATAGTCCTTGTCCTTGCAGATCTCCTAGGGTTAAAGTGGGGGTGGAGCCCCAAGTACATAGGCTGTTATTCTCTTGTAAAGAGTGGGCTGAGGCATTTAGTATCTGCATTGGGGAAAGTTCAAGGGTTGCATTTGTAGCTATTCCTACATAATATGGTGGGGCTGGGTTCAAGCATAGCCAGCAATCAGTAGTTAGATTGGCATTTGTAGTGTTAGCAAATTTGAATACAGCGTCTAAAAGAGTTAATATGGGGGATGAAGGAATGGGAGTGGTAACAATAGGAGCTGGTACTTGGTCCGGGATAGTGGGGGTTAAGGCCAGTGGGGGAGTTTTTGAAGGAGCCCTGTGGGTAATCTTTAGGGGCTGCAGATTAAGAAAGAGGTTTGGGCCTATTGGTTTGACAGGATGAGGCTGGGGAGTTTTCTGGATGGTAAATAAAATGCCAGGGTCCTGTCCAGAGACATAAAATCTGATTCCCCAATTGTGGCCTGTTTTCCATTCCTCTTTCCACCAGTCCTTAATGAAGAGTTTCACGGGATTGCAGTTTTCAGTATGGGTACAGATGCCTGGATTAATTCTATGGAGTCCTATGTGTGGGTCTTTAGTTACCCCCCATGATGCTAGAGTTTCACAGCCCCAACTTTTACAACAGTAATCCTCAGCACCCCCACATGATTTTCTGCTGGAAGGGCATAGATGAAAGTCTGTGTTACGAACTCTTGAGGCTGCTGTACTGCCTATGTAGCCCTACCCTGCATCTCTCCTTACCCCGAATCCATGCCAGCCTCCGGTAAAGCCATGCTGAGCAAGGTGCAGAGGTTGAAGTGGAAGGCCGTTTGGGTGTCAGTTGCAGATGTGCAAGCCATCTCGATGCCATCTCCCGTGTGGGAAAGGATCCAGTCGTGGGGGATGAGTTGGTGTTTATTGTAGTAGTATCCTCTTCTGCTGGTACCTGGGGTGACGTGGAGCAGGCAGGTGAAGATGAAGAGGGAGATTTGCACAGCCCAAGTTTGAAGGGGTATTTGGTGGGCTCAAGGTACCAGGTTGAAGGGATGTGGTCCTCAGTGACTTTATCGGTGTGAGTATAGTGGAGCCATGGTTTCTTTCCCCCAACATTTATGGCTTTTGGTAGTTAAAATAACAGGGTAAGGAACTTCCCATCGGGGGACTAAGGTTTCTGGGTTAGGGGATAACAGTTTAGTTTGGGGATTATGGGGGGTGGAATACCATGGAGTATTTCAAACAGAGTTAGTCCTTGGAAGTAGGGGTTGCATTGAGCCCATAAAAGAGTGAAGGGGAGTAGATCTACCCAGTTTCCACCAGTTTATATTTGTTTGGGCCTATAATGTGGCTGCCAGGTTGGTCCTGGAGGGTGGCTATAATATCGGCTTCTTGGTGGCCACCCAGAGGCCCTTCATTAGAACCTGGCAGGACTCAAGTAGAGCTCTCCTACCTTCATCTGAGTTAGGGTCCCATGAGGTCGGTTACTCAGGAAACGGGCTTCAAGAAGAGCTGTATCAGTGACAGGCTGCCCGTCTGGCCCTTCAACTGCTTTCTGGGCTGCTCTCAGGATGTGTTCTCACTCTTCAGAGGTAAACAGGACCTGTAGGAATTGCTGACAATTATCCTAGGTGGGCTGGTGAGTGAAAAAGATAGTTTCAAGGAGGGAGATTAGCTCTCATGGTTTCTCTGAGAAAGGGGGGTTTTGGGTTTTCCAATTATAGAAATCACTGGTAGAGAAGGGACATGTACCATGAATGGCTGTCCCCCTAAAGCTGGAGTGGGGGCTAGCTGACACAGGGGCAGGATTGGGGCTGCCACTTCCTGCTGAACAGACATCGAGTCTGGACTAGAGGGCTGATACGTGGTCCCTCCCCTGGTCTGCGAGAGAACCCGTGGGGGCCCTCTGGCAATCTCCTTGGCCTGTGGTGCAGGTGCCTCTGGCTGGGGATCATATGGGAGCGGATACAAAGACTGGGTCTGGAGGGGAGGGTACAAATGGGGTCCTGTGGCGGAGGAGGCAACATAGGGGCTCTAGGCTCTAATTCCTTTGGGTTAGGGGGCCCTGTCTTGGGGAGGCACGTCTTTGTAGAACTGGATGGGAAGGCATAAAGGATGTGAGAAGAAGTTAAATGATTGGTACATTTCTGAGTGTAAGATGGTCCCTTAGAGGCGATGTCAATCCAGACATCAATGTAGGGAATCTGATCTGGGTGGCCGGGATGATTGTAAACAATCATCTGAATGCTGGAAAGAGCAGAAAGATTAAAGGTACCCATTGGAGGCCATCCGGTTCTAAAGGACAGCCACTCTAATTCACAGAGTGTACACAAGGTGCCAGGTTTCACTCTCTCGCCATAGTTTTGGGCATGGGGGCTGAAATCAGAGAAGTTGTTAAGGAGACACTCTAAGGGGTCACCCGGGTGGATGATCGCTGACCCATTGTGGACAGGTTAAGCTCACTCCCAGTGTGACTCAGGAAAATTTGAACTTTTTCCACAAGGGGGCGCAGAAGGGCCAGGATAGCCAAATCCTGCAAAGTTCCAACTTTTGAATCTAAACTCTGATACCAGGTTCGGGGGAGCCCCGAAGACCCAGGAGGATAGCCCTGTTCTGTGAGTTCCAGCCACAACCTCCAATAGTTGAGCTGGGACTGAAGGCGGGTGGCACTGGGGCCCCCCACCCAGGGCTCAAATGAGGGGCTTTATAGTGTGCCTGGAGAAGAACAAAAATGCCCAAATTGTGGGGGGCAGAAGGAGTAGGGTGACAGAACAGATGAACTAGGAAATCGGCGGGGTGGGAATTCTGGACCCAACAAAGGAGAAGGGTAAATGAGCAATGTGTCCAAGAATACCACTGAAGCTGGTGGCACCTGACTGTCCAGCAACTGGGCAGATGCAACGGATATCCACCTCTTTCCATAGCACACTGCTTTCCCAAGTTCTCTTGGCGACAATAGCAGCACCTAATGGTCTCTTGGCAAAAAAGGCAGGTAGTGGGGGGGGGGCAATCTGGCTAAGGGGGTCCTGTAATCTGGAGGCAATTCACCCCCTGAGGAGGCAAACAGAAGAAGTGCTGCAGGGGGGAGGGATATATATTCCTAAAGAAAGAATGGGGTAAAAAAGTTTTTAAGGGGGCACAGAGGAGTTGTTTGGACAAGGAAATACCTCAAGTGAGAACAAAAGAATGAACATGGTCATGATGAAAAGATAAAAGCAGGTCAGGGCCACATGTTCCCGAGGGACCAGCCCGAAGGAGCCATGCTGCCAAGTGCAATTCCACCTAGAAGTATGAACAAGCCAATGATTACCAAATCAAAGGCGCACCAGGCGGTAAGTGATATTGGAAACATATGTGAGTGGGCTCAGGGACAACAGATGATCAATCCAGCAGAAAAAGAAAGAGGTAGGAAAACACAGAGACCTCCCCTGGATCAAAATCCGAGAGCGTTCCCTGAAAGAACTGATCCGTGACCCACTTGAGCATGTGTTCAGGGGAGTGGACTGGGGTCTTGTCCAGTCCTCAAGGAGACACTGAATGAAGTACTGGAACCAACAGACCAGGCATGAGAAGAACTGACAGGGATCACACAATCTCACTGCCATAGGAAGAGGTGAATGCGAGGACCCACCCTCGGTGAGTCCAAAGAGAGGAAGCCAAACAGACCAGGAACTCAAGAACCAAACAAACTGAGTCCAAAGAGAAAAGACCTGACAGACCAGAGACTCACCCCCTGTGAGTCCAAAGAAGAGAAACCAGACAGTCCAGAGACTCACCACCTGTGAATCTAAAGAGGAAAAAACCAAACCAGACAGAGGAAGCCAAACAGACCAGGGACTCAAGAACCAAACAAACTGAGTCCAAAGAGGAAAAACTAGACAGACCAGTGACTCGCCCTCTGTGAGTCCAAAGAGAAAAGACCTGACAGACCAGAGACTCACCCCCTGTGAGTCCAAAGAAAAGAAACCAGACAGACTGGAGACTCACCCCCTGTGAGTCCAAAGAGAAAAGACCTGACAGACCAGAGACTCACCCTCTGTGAGTCCAAAGAGAAAAGACCTGACAGACCAGAGACTCAGCCCCTGTGAGTCCAAAGAAGAGAAACCAGACAGACCGGAGACTTACCCCCTGTGAGTACTGGACAAGGGTCAAGTAAAAACAGACAGTTCAGACAAATCCAAAGGGACAGAGAGACATCTCTCCCCACCCTGGGGACCCACCTTTTAGCTGCATCCAGCTGGTTTGGTCCCCCCACCCCCAATGTCTGTAGAGACTAGACAGACATACAAAAACTCACATGGGTGCTGCTGTTTAATCACCAATTCAGTTTTGGAGACCTATGCCCTGGCTCCACATGTCCAAGGGCACCAGGGTGGAGGAACATCTTTCTGAGGCCTTCCCCTGGAGCTGTAGGGTGGCTGCAGGCCTAGGTCGGGGTGGCATTCTCTCTGGGGCCTCCAAAATGTTGTACCCATTGCAGCCTGTAAGAAAAACTCGGACTCCACTTCTGGTATAAAGTGCAGGGGACCACCACTCTAAGAAGTAGGCAACCCCAAAGTGTGGAGCAGGCTGATTTTTTATAGCCTTTGTGTGCTGATGTGGCAAGCAAGCAAGTAAGTACAGAAGCGGAATGTGGCAGTTAGCTTGGGATGGGATTACAGCGTGGCGATTGGCACAAGGAGGAATTATAATTTGAGAAACTCTGCTTGAGTAAGTTTTTACCATTGTTTTGCCATAGGGGGTTTTGGGAACTCAGAGAACTTCCTTGTTCTATTCTTTCTGGAATTTGCCCTTGGGGGGTCAGGCTGAGACAGACTGGGGTCTTTTTGGTGTCTAGATTTAGGTCCTTTTTTGGGGTCTGGGGTTATCACACCAGGTACCGTGATCCCATCAGCTGAGGACTTGCCATTTATCCCTATTTTATTTTAAACTTCTTAAGGCTGGGGACTGAGTATGATACGGCTCTGCTTTTAAATCCCTAAATAGTGGGAAACAGGCTGAACCAACCCCTGGAGCCTGTAGAGATTTGAAACCTAAGCTGAAAATCAGGGCTTAAAAAGGCATCTTGCTAAACACAAATATTTCAAACTTCTTGTAAGGCAGACTGTACCTTTCTTTTGGGAAAATAGCCAAATTGGCTCTGTATTTATTGCTAAAAGGATTTAATTTAATTTAGAGATATTTACATTTTTTACTACATCCCCAATCCTAAAGTTTTGTTAAAAAGCATTTAATAATAGGCGTTTGTGTAATGCTTTCCAGTCTACAAAACAACTTTGCAAGTGGTTGTTTCATTTAGTCCTCACATCTTCTGGGATAGGCAATAATAGTAATTCCTAGTGTTTATCTAGGATTTTGGGATGTAAAACATTTTTATTTACATGCACAATCTCATTTTATACCCGTATTCTCATTGTTCATTTCCCCACATTCACACTTCAGTAAGGCTGCCGTTGTCCGTGTGTGATGCATAGGTGCCCAGGAGCCGTCCAATCACGTGTCGGGCACTCCAGGTGTACACACGTGTAGTGTGAACCTGACGTACAGGCTCAGCATACCCTCATGGCTGTACTTTTCTTTCTTTGGGGCTCTTTCCTTTCTCATGCCCCTAGGAGTTCTGTTTGCCCCTCACCACCCTGTTCCCGGTGTGATACCCCCACCTGCCTCTCTCAGAGGAGGGTGAGGCCAGACGTGGTTGGGGAGAGTCCCGGGGGATGGGTCTGAGCCTTTTGTCCCTCCACCTTGCGGGTTGGCCAGGCCGCTGTTGGCCTTGTTTTGTTTGGATCAGTTTGGTGGCTGTGGCTCTGGCCTACCTCGTGGGGACCACCTGAGTCCTGTGTGGAGCCATCCAAAGCCTTGTTCTTTGCATAGATTGTCTCATCCTGAATGAAAAGGACACTTAACTTCCCGAAAGCAAATAAACAAATGGATGTAAAAGCAACTTTGCTCCTGCAAGGCTTCTGTTGTTAGAGGGAAAACTGGGAGCCCTTTTGGTTTCTGTTGGGCATTCAGGTTGAGTCATTTCAGATACACCCCTCCACCCCAAACTCTCCTTTTCACTCCTCACTGTCCGGCCTGAGGCAGGAGCTTTGGGCAGTAGCTGCTCCCCTGCCTGCCTCAGACCCTTGCTGTTGATGCTTCTGGAGACACGTCTGTGTAGGAGTCTACTGGGTGGTAGGGGATGGATGCTAATGGTCCAGGGCACTGGCAGAGGAGCAGCATCCCAGGTGGGGTGGGGGTTTGCATGGAAACCCCCAGGCCTTACCTGCTCTCCAGGGGCTGTTCACAGCTGCCCCTGTCTGGGGCTGACCTCAGGCGGTGGCTCTCGAATGGGGCATGGGAGTAGAGTGTCCCATGAGCAGGGAACGTGTCAGAGGGGAGGAGCTCAGGCCTCATCCTCACTGCTCAGGACCTCTTGGCGGGGCCCATGGTTTGGGGGGCTCTGATGCACCCCCAGGCCCAGGACAAGCTCTGTGGCTCCCACCTTTTTCACACACCCTATGTTCTTTCTCTTTTGGGCTTGTGCCTGTGCCCTGAGTCATGACTTGTCTTGTGCCTGTAGGAACGCTGCATCTCCTCTCTCCTCCTCAGTTGCCACCATGGGCAGCTTCCCTGTGCTAAAACAGCTCCACCTCCCCCACGTGGAAATCTTCCCTCACTCTGACTAAAGTGATATAATTCCTGCTCCCGGGGTCCCAGGCTCTTTAGAACCTGCCCTGCCCCAGACATCCACATGCTCTGCGTAGCACCCTCAGTTGTGACCTGTGCCTGCACCTCTGTGGCTTCCTCCCGTATTCTCTCGGTGAAGTCCCAGCCCTCCCTTTCAACTTCATGGCATCTTCTCCTGCTTTGTGAAGCCTGCAGTTGGTCCCCTGTCTCCTCTTGGGACCCTGCACTTTGCCCTCTCTTGTGATGTGTGTCCCTGTAGACTTTGTGCCCTCCTTGACTTGGGGGAGGCAGAGAATTCCTTATTCATTTTTTGTCCAGTGCAGGGCCCTCATTGTCTTCTGTGTGTAGACGCTCAGCACTCAAACGATCAAATCATTTCTTAAATGAATAAGCCATGGAAGGAGAACTTGCCAAAAAGGAGTACCGGATACAAAGTGGACTGATATTTGTCTTTTGCTGCTTACGAAAATGCATATTATTTGCTAATAAATGCTGGTTTGTTTTCCAAGTATTGTTATAATAACATAACCCAATTTGTTTTCATTTTAGCTATTATTAGTTAAAATTAATTGAACACCGACCAAGAGCTTAACATTTTCTCAAGAGCCTCTGAGCACTTGCACATAATTAAAAATGCACTTTAATTAAAAAATCTAAAAATGGAAAGCAAGTGTAATAATCCTAGAAGAGCAGCTCCCAGAGGGTTTCACTGCCCGTTTGGATCATGCCGGCTGATGATTGCGTGTTCCCTAGTAGGCTCTGTACTAGTCAGGCATTTACAGAAATACCCTGAACCCTGTATTGCTGATCTTAAAATCTCTACCTCATTTCTTCTTCCCTTGCAGGTTATATACAATAAATGGGCATCTTTTGGACAACTCAAAGGATTTGCAAGATAATGATTTTTACATTGCTGCAGGCCTGGAGACCTTCAAACATTTACCCTACTGGAAGTCCCCAAAGGTTCCCAGCGAGGTCCAGCAGTGAGCACGTTCCCTGCGTCCCCTTATTCAATTGTACA
Source organism: Perodicticus potto (assembly GCA_963574655.1). NCBI lineage: Eukaryota > Metazoa > Chordata > Mammalia > Primates > Lorisidae > Perodicticus > Perodicticus potto. The sequence continues at coordinate 32,063 of CAUYRH010163445.1, read as the reverse complement.
AATATCTGCCTTTCCCCAGGGCCTCTCCCAGATACCTTCAGCTCAGTTATTGGTTGTTTTTCTGTAGTGAAACTTGGTTTTCTTATTCTACTTATGATTCCATTTCAGATTTTTAGAATTGGGCTTAGTGGAACCCTCTTCTCTGCTATATTGGCAAAGAAAGGAAGACCCTCCGTGGAGTCCGTTGCTGTTTCTCTGGGATGCCAGGAGTCAGAATGAGCAGAAGCGTTTCATGGCTGCCTTTAGGATGTGGTTTTGCAGCCCATGATGTGGGCAGCACCGACTGTGATTTGTTTTCTTATTTTGATTTTAGCTTAAATACAGAGTTTGTGCCAGCTGTCAGCTTCTCGAAGTGAGAAAAGCAGTGATTTTATAGTAGCCCCTGGGCCTAGCTGGGAGGGGCACTGCACTCCAGTGTGTGTTTATGATGTGAGGGAGTGACCACCGGAAGGTGCAGACACTGGGGGGACTGGGATGCTCGGCTCTGAAGCGGACCTGGGTTGTCCTTGATTGCTGAGCCCCAGTGGGTACATCTGAAACACGTTTTGTGTAGGACACAGTTTGAAGGCTCACTAGGGTCCTTCCCTACAACTACTTCTTTGTCAAGTCCTTTAGTGGTGGCGCCTTGAGCAAAGAAAAAGAGGTGTCACTTTTCATCTCTTTGTGGAAAAGCACAGATGGTACGCTGTGCAGATGATTTTCAGAGGACACCACGTGGGTGGCCACCTCCCTCCCTGCCTCTTACACCTTGTGACATGAGAGCATGAACTGCCCCAGTGTTGCTGCATCTGGGGCCACCTCCACCCTCTTCTGCTCCAGGGTGTCAGGGTTTGCACCCTACAACAGAGAAAGGCTCCTTTTGTCCTAATGACTGTGGACAACCCTGCAGCAGTCGGGTATCCATGTCAGAGTCCTGCTGGCAAGTGTGGGCATTTCCCAACTGTATCGACTTAAGTATTGGTGACAGTCCTCATCTCGCTGTCACAGCAGGTGGAATACCATTGGGACTGTATCTATACCTGCTTCTGTGATGAGTTCCCTCCTTCCCTTGCATTTTAAGTCCATCAGTTGCTTAAATACCTTTCTCCCTCACCTGAGAGGTTGAGGCTTAGGACCCACAGGAGGCCACACGGTGGCCAGCAGGTGGAGGTGCGCTGGGCACCCACAAAGTAGAACACAGAGGGTCCTTGGCAGAGAGCCTTGTGTGGAAGTGCTTCCAGAAGTGTGTGTTCTGCAACAGGGAGGAAGCAGAGCCCTGTGTGGCAGCAGGAAGCAGGTGGACTGTGTTTGGATTGAATTCAAATCTTAGTTCTGCTGCTGATTGTTTGGGACATGGGGTGAGACCCTGACCCTCATCCCTCTGGGCCTTCGTCTCCTCTCTGGTCCCTGAGAGTGGTAATTCTTGCTTTGTTCATCTGTTGTGGGAGCCACACATGCTGTGTTCATGGTAATGTAGGGGTCTCCACTATTGTATGAACACCTCAGGGCATAAGCCACCCTAGTGTGTGAGAATCCAGCTGATTTTCTGAGATCTTGAAGAAGGAAGTTGGTAGGCTCCCTGGGTGTCCTCTGCTCCCGTGGCTGGGAAGGCGTCACCGTCAGTCCAGTGGCAGGTGGGCGGCAGGTGCCTCTTCCTGTTCAATCCCTCCCAAAGCCCAGGCTCCATGTGACACTTTCATAAAGTCTTAGCGGGGCTGAGCTTCAAACATTTAAAGATGACTGTCTTCTGTCTTTCAGAAGGTACGAGGACATTGGAAAACACACACCAAGGAGGAAACAGGTGAGTCAGGCACAAAGGGGAGACAGCAGCTGTTCTGGTTCTGGGGTCCTGGCAGTGATAGGGGCATGGAATGTGGCAAGGGCCCCGCTGTGCAGCAGCTTCTTAGGCCTGGGGTCAGGACCGACCAATTGAGAGACCAGACGTGCTTCTGAAAATGAGTGACGGGAATCAGGGCTGATGTTTGGAGAGCAGAGCGCTGGGGCACACGGAGGTGTTTATAGAACAACACAGTGGGTGTGAGATTGGTCTCAGGGTAGGTAGGAGGGACGCTGAGCCCAGCTGGGGGTGGGGAGAGCATTCCAGGTGGGCGTGACCTGGAGGCGGGCAGTGAGGCGGGAGGCAGCAGTGCCCATGTGCCTGTGCTTTTCTGCCTGTTTGTGTGTCTGTGTGTGTGTTTGTGTGCGTCTGTGCGTGTGTGTGTTGACCCACATGGTGTGATTTTGCAGCATAAAGCATGACAAAGAAAGACAAGCAGCTGTCAGGATATGGGCTCAAAAGGCAGAAGGCAGGTCCTGGAGGGAGGGACTCGCTGTCTTTACCATCCTTAGTAAGTGTTTTTATGATTGTTCTGTGTCCCTGCCCATCTTAGGAAAACTGCATTTAGTGGTTCTCCTGGCACAGGGATTCACAGGCCTGTCCGCCTCACTGGCTGGCTCCAGTGTCCTCCCACTGTGATGCCACCTTGGCCCTGATCACCCCTACTGTGCTGGGGTGCCCTTGGCGGCCGTTTCTCCTATTGTAGCTCAGATTTCATAATTGCCGTTTTCATCCCTCTCATGCACTTGGCTTTGGCTTCCTCATCCCTCAGAGCACCCCCCCACGCGTCCACTGGCTGGCACCCACCCTGGGCCAAGCCCTTGCTGGCCTTGCCGCCCTCACCACCCTTAGCTTGCACCTGAGCAGTTCACTGTGGCTGGTGGTAGCAGCACCGCTGAGCAACTCTGCTCTCGGGATTCTCCTTCCTTCCAATCCTCATTTGTGAATGAGCCTTGCTCCTAGGACAATGCTTTTTGAGTACGTTCTATAAATTTTATTAGGGATTTTTGCCTGTCATCACAGGCAAGATTAGTCTTGATATTTCTTTCCACGTCATCCTTGTATAGCTTTTGGTGTCGAGGCTTCTTTTTTCCCCTGAACTGACTCATTTTTTTTTTTGACTCATTATTTTTTTGTAGTTTCTTGAGTTGGATGATCAGCTGATTTATTGTTTTTTTCTCTAAGGAATGGATTTTAATATTAAGTGTTTGTTGAATGAATAAGCGAATGATGATCTTTGAGCATACACAAGCGATAGGCGCAATTCTGCCCTGAGATGCACTGCGTCCAGCAGGAACAGACAAAGATGTGAACTCATTTCATGGTAAACAGTTTAGAGGAACAAGCCACATGTGTCAGAGAATGCTGTGCGTTGGAATCGGCAAACGTGATTTGAGATCATAAAGTGAGATCATAAAGTGAGATTTGGAGAGGGGGAGATATTCTGGGCACAGAGGGAGCCTTGTGAACACACACATTTGAGATGGTTTCTGTTCCGTGAAAAACTCTTTTTCTCTCCTCCCTTCACCAGTGTTTTCACTTACAGTGTGGGCAGCATTGGGCTGGGCACTGAAATCTGAGTGATGACCGCACATCAGCGTGAATGATACAGCCTTGAAAACCCCACACTGGCAAGGTTCTGGAAGCTTCTGCGTGCACAGGTTGTTGGGTAGGAGTCTGGTGTTACATCCTCATTTCACTGTGTTTTGATTTTGGTTCCTTACAGGTAGGAATATGATTTTTCTTTTCCTTTTATTAAATGTTTATTCTGTGTGGTCCAAAATTTGAGGCATTTTTGTCCTAGTATTGCCTACCTTCCGTTTTCTTCTTCTGGAAATCTAGTGCTGAAAGTTCATGGGTTTTGATAAGGATATTTGACATTTGGGAATCTTCAAGCATAATGATCACGAAACCTGGCATAAACTGCAGTGCAAAAGTGTGTTACTTTAGAAACATTCAATCTATCATGAAAAGTTCTCACAGAGTAGACAAAGATGGATGGAAAATCTCTGCGTTTGTCGTGAAAATGCTTCTGAAGTGTGCTTCCCCCTGTTCACCGTCCCTTCTATAGAGGGCTATGTTCAAAAAGATACGTGACTCTTACAACTTTATATAAGCTTTTTACCCCAGTCATTTGAGGAGTGGGTATGTTTCTGAGACTGCAAACAATTCCACACACAGGATGTCTGTGAGGCGGGAATTCATGATGATCAGGCAACTTAGCAATTTTTATGATAAATTTATTTATGTATTTATTTTTTTAGAGACAGAGTCTTCATTTTGTCACCCGTGATGGTAAATTTATTTCTTGCTTATTCAAGATTTCCCCTTTCTAACTTCTTAAACTTAAATCTATTTCCCGTGTGAATTGGCTCAACATCTTTTTGGGAAGGGGGATAGAATATTAGAAACAGATGCTGGAGAGTCAGGGATGCCCCTTCATGGAACTATTGTCCTGTGAACCGTGAGGGGCTGATAGGCCCCTTGGTCGTCTGTGCTCCAGTGAGGTGTCAGGTGACTGAAGTAGCAGTTCTAAGACTCTGGTGCAGGGTTTTCTTTTAAATTTGCAAGATCAAAACATGTACCAGGAGTACAAAGCAGAGGTTCCTGAGTTTCCATGAATGTTTCATGAACAAGACTTAGGGCACATCAGACTTGAACAGGCATGTCTGTGGGCCCCTCGTGAGGGATTTGCTGTGCGTGGAACTCTCTGCTGGTGCTGTAGACACAGGGATGAGGTGAGTGTGATGCAGACGGTGGCCGTGAGCAGACAGAGTCATCCGATCGGACCTCATGCTCGTGGTTGAGTCCCTTCCACTCCACCCTTTACCCAAACCTGGACATCGCCCCTGCTTCCACCAGCTCCAGCCTCTCCAATCTCTACGGATCATCAGTGCCTCTTCCATCATCATGGGCAGCAGAGGACAAACCTGCTTCTTCATTTGGGATGATCGTTGTGGTTCCTTAGTGCATAAAAGGATGAGTCTGCCAGTGTCTTTCCTATATGACAAAACTGAGCTTTTTAATCCATAAAAGGAAGACGCCAGATCAGACTGTTGTCTGTGACTGGGTATGACCCCATCTACGTATGATAATGCTCTTTTTCTGGGTAAACCAGTTGCTGCTGTCTGGACTCTGATTATGTTGCTGAGAATCCTGGCTGAGCCTAACAGCTGAGTGACCTGAGTGGGACCCACCGTCTGGGCTCAAGGGGTAAAGCCCTCCTGCTCTTCTGGGCCACTGGGGTCTGGGTCATCAGACGTCCTTCCAAGGGTGTGAGGCTCTGCTGGACGCTGGTGTCAGTGCCCTGTCCACAGTGTTTATAAACGTGAGCACAGGCTGTTTGCCTCTTCCTTCTACATCTCCATTTTGAATAGAATGTAATATTTTATCTTAATTTAGCAGAAGAACTTGAAATTGTAAGTTAAAAATACCTGTTTCCCAAGAAAATGGTAAAATTTGTACAAGTGCACTTTTACTAGTCAGGTGCACCTGACGTGTGCTCTGGAAGCAGCCCGCGTTAAATTCTATTTAGTTCACTCATCACTTGGCTCAAATATTTGAGCATCAGAAAAATACCTCAGTATGAGTCTGCCAATATCTTTCCTATTGGACAAAACTGAGCTTTTTAATCCAGTGAGAGTAATTGAATGAAGCTACTGTTATTTTGTTATATGAAGTTCAGTTTTATAGTACTTGAGTTTACTGTGATTTTTTTTTTTTTTGACACAAAGCCTCAAGCTGTCAGCCTGGATAGAGTGCCCTAGCATTGCAGCTCACAGTAACCTCCAGCTCTTGGGCTCAAGCGAGTCTCCTGCCTCCACCTCCCAAGTAGCTGGGACTACAGGCACCCGCCACAACGCCCGGCCATTTTTTGGTTGTAGCCACCATTGTTGTTTGGCGGGCCGGGCTGGATTCAAACCTGACAGCTCAGGTGTATGTGGCTGGCGCCTTAGCCCATTGAGCCACAGGTGCCGAGCCTACTGTGATTTTAATATGTAGCATTTTTCCAATGAACTAAGGCTAATTTAATGTTTAAAATTGTATGTATTAAAATGAGTATTTTATGGTATAATCCTCTGTAAACTGTTAGGAAATAGTTAATAATTGCTGTATTTATATCCCATCTGCAGTCAGAGCACTAATATTAATACTCCCCTTCTGGGCACAGAGCACGCAGGAGAACAGTAATGAAAGGAGATTTGTGGAGACGCTGCCATGCAAGACCCAGGCCCACACTTTGAGGACTTTGGTGTAAGCTATGAAGTTCAGGGCGTGGCAGGTGCTTGGGAACTGACACCTGTGGGCCGATGCCGGCCAGGCCGTAGCAATCTCCCGTAACAGCGGAGGTGGCCTGAGAATGCGGGTATCACATATTAGCAGGTGTTCAATATTTCAAGTAAGCACATGTTCCAAGCGGGGCTGGTTGGCTGGTGGGAGACCCTGACCTGTGCAGGATTGACCTGGGACGTTCTCACAGGGACCGTTGGCTGTCGCATTTGTCATTTCCTCCCTAGGGAGGCGTCAGCTCCGAGACGGGTTGTCACTGCTCTTTAGTTAGACCCGTGTCGGAGTCCTCCCGTTCACCCCGGGAAGCTGCCGTCCATGCCCTCTCTAGACAGTCTGTTCCGACAGCTTCAAAACATGGCTGATTGATTGAAACAGGCTCTGGAGAAAAACAGTCGTGTTTAAAATGCCACAGAGAACTAAACCAAGTGTGTCTTAAGTTTATTTTCTGAAGATGTTTTTAACAGGCATGAGACGAATGAAATTGAGAAGTGACGTCGCCTTCCCGCACAGTGCCCAGGTTGGTTTCTGAGGGGCTGAGACGGGGGCAGAGAGAAGGACGGTCAGAGGCCTTGAGCTCCAGGACGTTTCTTTGTGACAGGGATGGATCCTGTCTTCCTGCTTCCCCACTGTTTCCTGAGAGCTGCCGTAGGTCGCCCAGGGCGCCCATGCACTTTGGTTGAAGCTCTGGGAGTGAGGACGCAGGTGGCCCACAGGGAGAAACAGTCTCGGAGTGGAAAGTCCCAAGGTGACGGTGCTACCCTTCACGGGGGAAGGGGTAGGTGCAGGGGGGACTTCTGTGTGTGGGACACGATCACTTTGAGTTGGTCTGGGATGTGCGGGTAGCTCAGCAAGTGGGAGAGAGGAGGCAGCTGCTCCGGAGAAGGCCGGGCCCGAGGAGCTAGTTAGGGAACGTGGCGAGAGGCTGCCCGAGCTGGGGCAGGAGTCAGGCGGGGCCAGGCCAAGGCCGAATGCTTGGTGTGGTGTGAGGAGTGAGGACCTGGCGCTCCATCCTGGGGGATGTGGACCTTGGCCGCTGCCAGCTGTGTACGCTGCCCGCTCACTCCTCTGAGAGAGCCTCTCAGCCCCCTCTCTGGGACCGCCATTCATCCTACCAGCTCTGTGTCTGGACTTAAATCTGACCCACTCTGTTCACTCCTGGAGTTTTGTTCTGATGTATGTTGACTGCTGGCCGAGTGTCCGTGGTGGGTCTAAGGCCCTCCCTGTCTGGAGTTCCATGGTCTGTGATACAGCTCTTGGAGTCAGTGCTCTTAGAAGTCTTAGTACTTCTCCGGGGATGGAGACCAAGCCAGGTGCCCAAAAGGACCGTGGGCAGGGACTTGGGGGACACCCAGCAGATGAGCACCTGCTACCTGCTGGGCTCCCAGGGTGCTCACGGGACTTTCCTAAAAGGGACATTTAATTAGAGGGCTCCTCCCTGTAAGGCTCTTCTCTACCCTGGTCAGGTCCACGTGCAGCTCTGTGACCCCAGTGTGGACGCACAAGCCTGGTGGGTCCAGTGCTGAGCTGGGTGGGGCCCCTTGCTTCACCCCCTAGCCCGGCTATTTCTTCCCTCTCTTTGGAACGTGCACCCTGCCTGTTGGCCACAGCCATTGTGTGACGGGAGCTTCGCTTTCTCTGTAAAGCTGTTTATGAGGGCTTACCCCACCCTGCTTCACAGCGCACCCTCTGGAGCCTACTCTCCGCCCAGGTGTGACAGGGCCCTGCCTGTACCTGGGGCTGTCCGTGTGTCTCTCTGCTGCACTCTCCTCGGGCCACTGCATTGTGTGTCCCTTCTGGCCGGGTGCCTGGTCGCCTATCAGTGGACAGTCAGTGAGGGAATGAATGAATGAATTCACTCACCGGAGATGTTCAGATGTGAGAAACTGCAGTGAAATTTGAATCGTGCCTCATGACAGCCTGTGCAGATGGCTGGTCCGTCAGGGTGGCAGTTCACCGGGGCAGACGGAATTACAGCTGTGGAGATTTCAGAGGCAGCAGAGGCTTCAGCACTGATCATCAAACATCTATCTCGGTTTTGTACAACCAGTAAGATAACCTTTGCTCTGCTTTGAGGCAAGTGGTGGGGACTGCTTTGAGTCTTAAAAGGTAGAGCAAAAATGAAGCAAAGTAAGCGTAACACTAGGATAGTGTGTGGCTCAATTTGTCAGGTTTTCAAGCAGTATTTAAGACTTGCTTCACATTTTCCCTTTTCAGTAGAACTAAAATTGCTTTGCCTCCTTTCTGTGAGTTTTCCAAGTCATGTTGTAATTTGTGCTGTTTTAAGAAGATTAGATCTTCCATTGCATTGACAAACTTTGTCCTGGAGGTTGCCTAGAGCAAGACTTGTGCTTGGACCAGAATTCAGGGCAGGGGAGTTCTGTTGGGAGGAGTGTCAGACTGTGCCCCGGTGGCATTAACTGGAGGGCAGGTTCTTGACTCCTGGGGAAGCTGCACAAGCCCCGTCCTCTATGAGAATAAACAGATCTCCTGGGCTCCAGATGTGACCCTGGGAAGGCCCCAAGGATGCACATCGAATCACGAGGAGCAGCAGACAGAGCCGACTCTAGATCTTTCTGTAAAGCAAAACAAAACAAGCCTGTACACTTAAAAAAAATGCTACTATCCCAAAAGATGAGGAAAGTGTGAGGGGCTGATCCAAACCAAAGACGATGGAGTGTGACATGGACCCTGCACTGGGTCTTTACTGAGGGAAGGATGCTATAGTGCTCATCCTGGGGGCAGTGAAGACTGGAACATGGGTGGTAGGTTAGAGGAAAGCATTCTATCACGATGAACATCCCGAGTTAGGTAACCGTCTTGTGATTATCTAAGAGGCTACGTCTGTCGTTGAGAAACACCCTCAAGTATTACATGGACGCTGTGCCTTCACCATGAAGTGCTGTGGTGCTCAGAGGTGGGGGCACATGGTGTGCGCCGCCTTCCCCCAGACGGCTCAGATCAGGGCATGTGGTGTGCACCGCCTTCCCCCAGACCCCAGACGGCTCAGATCAGGGCATGTGGTGTGCACCGCCTTCCCCCAGACCCCAGACGGCTCAGATCAGGGCATGTTGTGTGCACCGCCTTTCCCCAGATGGCTCAGATCAGGGTGCATGGTGTGCGCTGCCTTCCCCCAGACAGCTCAGATCAGGGTGCCTGGTGTGTGCTGCCTTCCCTCAGACCCCAGATGGCTCTGATCAGGGCATGTGGTGTGCGCAGCCTTCCCCCGGACGGCTCAGATCAGGGCATGTGGTGTGCACCGCCTTCCCCCAGACGGCTCTGATCAGGGCGCATGGTGTGCACCGCCTTCCCCCAGATGGCTCAGATCAGGGTGCATGGTGTGCGCAGCCTTCCCCCAGACGGCTCAGATCAGGGTGCGTGGTGTGCGCCGCCTTCCCCCAGACAGCTCAGATCAGGGTGCGTGGTGTGTGCCGCCTTCTTCCAGACAGCTCAGATCAGGGTGCGTGGTGTGCGCCGCCTTCCCCCAGATGGCTCAGATCAGGGTGCGTGGTGTGCACCGCATTCCCTCAGACGGCTCAGATCAGGGCATGTAGTGTGCACTGCCTTCCCCAAGACGGCTCTGATCAGGGCATGTGGTGTGCGCCGCCTTCCCCCAGACGGCTCAGATCAGGGCATGTGGTGTGCACCGCCTTCCCCCAGACGGCTCTGATCAGGGCATGTGGTGTGCACCGCCTTCCCCCAGACGGCTCTGATCAGGGTGCGTGGTGTGCGCCGCCTTCCCCCAGACGGCTCAGATCAGGGTGCGTAGTGTGTGCTGCCTTCCCCCAGACGGCTCAGATCAGGCTGCGTGGTGTGCGCAGCCTTCCCCCAGACGGCTCAGATCAGGGTGCGTGGTGTGCGCCGCCTTCCCCCAGACGGCTCAGATCAGGGTGCGTGGTGTGCGCCGCCTTCCCCCAGACGGCTCAGATCAGGGTGTGTGGTGTACACCGCCTTCCCCCAGACAGCTCAGATCAGGGCACGTGGTGTGCACTGCCTTCCCCCAGATGGCTCGGATCAGGGCATGTGGTGTGTGCCGCCTTCCTCCAGACGGCTCAGATCAGGGCATGTGGTGTGTGCCGCCTTCCCCACCCCCGACAGCTCGGATCAGGGCGTGCTCAGCATGGAGAGATTCTTGGGCTGCAGAATCTGGCCCTACAGCCCCCGCCCTTTCTTGTCTGAAGAATATTAGCTTTTCAGCTGTCCTTTCCCTGCTTTTCCATCTTCCTGCTCAGCTGATGATACGGCAGGGATTTATTGAGCTGCTGCAGGAACCCTGCACAGGGTCGGTGAGGTGAGGCCTGAACTGGGACTTGGAGGAGGAAGGTGTTCCAGAGGAGGTGAGCTGGGGGGAGCCGGTGATGGTGCCCGCAGGAAGCAGTCAGGACAGCCACAGACTAGGAAGGCGGATGAGTCTTGGAGTGCAAAGCCGCTCTGCTAGGCTGAGGTGTAACGACATCCTCCCCGGGCTGGGACGACTCCCTCAAGGGGTCGCACGGTGGGGAGTAAGCAGGTCTGCGCTGGCATCAATCACTTACTCATTCAACAAACGTTTCCTGAGCACCTACGTGTGACAGGCACTGCTCTAGGCTCTGGGAATTACTGAATGGAAAACCTGATATTCCCTGCCTCATGAGGCTGCAGTGTCACCTGTGTCAGTGGCTGTGAGCAGAGTGTAGGGGACATGAGGGGATTGGGTGTGACTGGTTGGTTCTCATGGAGCAGCCACAGCCGGGCTGTTCCAGTTTTCACAGAAATGAAGTGTTTAAATAATAAAAACTCGTGATCCCTTCGCATGGTTGGGTGAGTATGAGGTGAAGAATAGGTTGATGGCGTAATGTCCACCCTGTGCCCAGCTGTCCCGCTGCCTGCTCTCACTGTTGGTGACTGTCCAGGTGGGGCTGGGACCCCCGTATCCGATCATGGGGCCCCCCTCATATCTGGTCGCAGGGTTTCAGGTGGGGGAAGCTGGCAGAGCTGCCAGAGGTGGGCCCTGTGCCCTGTGCCCCCGGCTTTGTCTCATATAGTTTTATGCCCCTACAACGAGGGTGGGTTGTGGTTATTTGTCCTTGAACTGTGAGTATTATTTCAGATATAGTAAGAGATATATACAGAGGTTGCTGAAAATGTATACACACTTTAAGAAAGGAAAAAGTTGCATTAAAATTGTAATACTGAACATACACCAGTAACAAAAGATGAACACCGGTCACGCTGAGCGTGCTCATCGCAGAAGTCAAATGTGACTTGAGCAAATTTAATACAGCTTCTTCCTTGCTTAAAATGTGGGTACATTCTTTTTCTTGGCGCCCTCTATGCATGTGCTTGTGTCTTTATCTTAGATGTGAAATGCATGGAAAATGTATTCTGACAGCTAGAATGATGATGAAGAGAATAAAGTGGATTTTCAGAAGCCCAGGTATAAGCACCGCATACCATCTTCTGTTTCAACAGCCAGTCCTGCCAAGGTCTTGTTTCCTGTCCTTAAGGATGTGATTTCAACTTGTAAAACTCCTTCAAATAGGTAGAAACATTTTGCGTGGGCCTGTGTGTAAGGCTGGAGGACTTTTTTCATACTTTGATTCCCATGAGGGTAAAAAATCTGGTAGTTTGCATCATATACAAGGTGTTATTGGTACAAGGTAGGTGTTTTTAGTTTGATATTTGTTAAATGACAGAGCGTAGGAGGAATATCTATCTATTTATATATTTTAGCTTGGGTTCACTTGGAAATACTTGAGAAAAAAAATCAAAAAAAAGAAAACCTGAAAAAGTTAATTGTGAAATAGTTTCTGGGCTGGAACTGGGATGGTGCTAAGAATAACAGACAGTCTCCAACGTCCAAAGTTTGGACATTATGATGGTGAGAATGTGATACCTGCTCAGAAGGAAGCTGTGTGATCCTCTTGGGACTCTGGGCACAGCAGTGACCGGAGCACAGAGGTGAGTGGACAGCTGGCCCTGCCGTGTGCGTTGTGACAGAGACTTGCCCAGCTGTTGGTGAATAACACGTATTCGGAGCACGTTTAAAGTAGGCTGGGTTGAGCTATGAGGTTTGGTAGGTTAGGCATATTCAATGTTTCTGACTTAGCACATTTTCAGTTTACAAAAGGCTCATGGGACGAGGCTGCACCGTCAGTCCAGGCGCATCTGTCCGTGTCCTTCTCCGCCCGTGTTCTTGTTGTGCTTCCTTGTTATTAACTACAGCTTTAACAGATCCCAGTTCCTCTCTGTGGCAGTGCAGAGAAACCGCTGAGAGGCTAACTTCTTTCTCGTCTTCTCGGCAGTTCCAGCAGGAAGAGTTTGGTGATGGTCACGAAGCAGTTTTACCAGGCTGTGCCGAGTGTCCCAAAAGGACAGGGGGCCTTGCACTCGCCTCCCCTCTGCACGATGCCCTAGTTTTGTTTTTGTCACTTCACAGAAGGGAAATTAAAGGACTCCAGTAGAGAGGCTGCCCGGGAGGAGGCTTCGAGGAGGGGCAAGGAAGTCCCCCTATGGTTCTCCCGAGAAGCCTGTGTCCTGGCCACACACAGACACAGGGGGCTGAGTGAGCTGCTGACCCTCAGACACCTTCTGTTCTTGTTTTGTGCCTTAGGTGGATTCCAAAGGAAAAGAACCTCAAAAATCTGACAGCATGGCATCCAAAACACAGGACTCTGTTTATTATGCCAAGAAAGAGCAGAAAACAGTGGCAGAACCGGTGGTCCAATGTGGCGCAGGTGACATGTGATTACATTCTGCTGTCCTTAATACAGAACACAGCCAGGCTCAGGATGTGGTTTTTTTTTTTTAAACAAATTTTATGCTGCAAAAAGATTCTGTAATTATATGAATATTAATTAAGCGTTCAGCTTGTAGGACAGTATTAGAGCAGAGAAACAACATTCTGGCCATGTGTGGTGGCTCACACTTGGAACCCCAGCACTTTGGGAGGCAGAGTCTTAAGGGTCACTTGAGGCCGGGAGTTGGAGACCAGCCTGGGCAACATAGTGAAACCCTGTCTTTATAACAAATACGTTGCCAAGTGTGATGGCTCATACCTATAGTCCCAGCTACTTGGGAGGTTGAGGCAGGAGGATTGCCTGAGCCCTGGAGTTGGAGGCTGCATGCAGTGAGCTATGATTTTGTTACACCACTGCAGCCTGGGTGACAAAGTGAGACCTTGCCTTTAGAAATAAAAAAGAAAAAACAAAACAACAAACAAAAATCCCAAAGCTGAAGACAATGGGATTCTGTAACTAGGAGGCCTCTGAGATAGATTTAATATTTAAAATCAATTCTATAGTTTACATCAGGACTGAGCATATTATCCCCTCCAGCACCAGGGACAAAGAAAACAACAGATCAATCAATCACTCTTTCTGAGAAGAACACGCGCGTGAGAGCCATCTGGCTGGTGTGGTTGCGCTTTCCCATACGAGACGTTTGAAAGACGCATCACACAGATGGCTAACATGAAAGGACTTGGGAGGAGCTCCCGGGAGCTCCCCAGGGCACCAGGCTCTGCGCCAGGTGCTCCCGGCTGTTCTCTCACAGGTCAGATCCCTCCTGCAGGACATGGGTCTGCCTGGGACCCAGAGAGGCTGCCTGGGTCTCTCGGGAGTCGTTTTTCTTTTTCTTTTTTTTTTTTTTAAATTGTTATTATTATTTTTTTTAATTATCTTTATCATTAAATCATAGCTGTGTACAATTGTGCAACCAAGGGGTACAATGTGCTGGTTTCATATACAGTCTTAACTATTTTCATCAAACTGGTTAACATAGCCTTCCAGGCAGTTTCTCCGTGATTATATGAAGACATCTGTGTTCTGTGTTTAGGGAGTTGTTTATCTTAACGCACTGTCCCCTGGCCCCTGCTGCTCTCTCACTCACCCTGGGTTTTTCCTCTGTGCTCTCCGCTTTCGCTCCCCAGATCAGATCTGGGGCTCCCCTTGTGCTCCTCCTCCCTCCCTCTGGCTTCCCCACCCCACAGTCATGTGGGGTGACGTGGGGCCGGTAGCCCAGTGGAGGGGTCTCAGGCTGACACATGGTGTCCGTGCTAGTGGAAAGCTGAGTCACCGTGGTGAAACCCCACCCAGGGCTTCTCCCCGGAGGCAGGATGGGGCTGGGGGTTTGCATTCTGCTGTGGCCCCACGGAGCGAGCGCGTGTGAGGGCAGAGTCTCCATCCGCGGTGGGCGTCCGAAGTCAGGACGGCCATTAGCACAAGGTGGCAGACGTGGGGACAGCCCCGGGACACAGTGTGGGGTTAAGTGCCACCCACAGTTTCAGGCACTCACTGGGTGTATAGGAATGTCCCCCACAGATGAGGGGGCCACTGCATTGACTTTGTTGTGATATGTCACAGATTCTACAGCTCCTCAGACTGCTCAATGGAGGACAAAACATCACAGGGGCAGGGCCCCCAGCTGGGGCTGAGGGCCGGGCACTGGGGGAAGGACAGAGGATGGCGGTGACAGGGAGCTGGGGGAGGCCCAGGGCTCTTGACCTGGGGGTGGAGTGAGCAGGTCGGTGGGTGACTGAGGTGGCCAGGGGCCACCTGCATGTCCTGCTGGAGGTTGAGGAACTGGCCGGCGACTTCCTCCTTCAGCTGTCACCCATTGCTTCTGAGCCGGGTGGGGAGCGACTTTACAGGAACCTTGAGATTTTATAAGCAGTTCATGCCTTCAGTTGTAGTGCGGAGTAAAGTGATTTTAAGCAGTTAAGTTGGGTAACCTATGTGCATATTTTAGCACCTACTTCTTTTTTGTTTTTGGACAGAGTCTCACTATGTCGCCCTGGCATCACAGTTCACAGCAACCTCAAACTCTTGGGCTTAAGTGATTCTCTTGCCTCAGCCTCCCAAGTAGCTGGGAGCACCTACTTATTCTTAAATACTAGGATATTTTGAGGCAATGGAGCAGCATCTCCTTAAAGTACATTCTATGATTTTGCTCTCTGGTGGGGTTCCTTGTATCTATTTTTCTTTTTTTTTTTTTTTGAGACAGAGTCTCACTATGTCACCCTGGGTAGAGTGCTGTGGCATCACAGCTCACAGCAACCTCCAACTCCTGGGCTTAAGCGATTCTCTTGCCTCCGCCTCCCAAGTAGCTGGTACTACAGGCGCCTGTCACAATGCTTGGTTACTTTTTGGTTGTAGTTATTGTTGTTTGGCAGGCCCGGGCTGGGTTCAAACCCACCAGCTCCAGTGTATGTGGCTGGTGCCTTAGCTGCTGAGCTACAGGCGCCGAGCCATATCTATGTATTTCTAACTGAATTAACTGGACACAACCTGCTGGCCATTCACACTGTCCTTCATCCATGGACTGTCTGCTGTGGTGTGTGGGCACAGTGGTCCATGGGTGTCTGGGGCCCAGGGCCCTAATGAAGGCAGAGACGCAGGTGACCATGCTGAGATGAGGCTGCCCAGTTGACGAGGCTGCCCAGCTGAGCACCTCCACAGAACCTGGGGGTGGGGAGATGGTAGGGGTCTGGGTCCCTGGGCTAGGGGCTGCCCAGTGTCGGGGGACTGGGGTTTGGGTCAGAACGTACAAGGACTTCAGTTTTGAAAAGCCCGTCCATGTTGTTTTCCCTCAGAAGGGGACGTGTTTAAAGCACAGACGTCCAGCAAGGAGATGCAAGAGGCTCTGGATGTCAAAGAGGACCAGGACGTGCCCGTGGAGGTGCCCGTGGACCAGGTGGGTAGCGGGGACCCCCTTCTCAGGCCTCGTCAGCCCCTCCTGCCTTGGCCTCACCCCTGCTCCCCGCCCCAGGTTCTCTCTGGCCTCTGGAAGTAGTTCCAGAAAATCCCATCAGCTTGGGTCAGGAGACACGAGGCACAGCCAAGTGACGTGATGCTGACGTTCCTGTCCTCCAGAACGGTGTTTCTCAACCTTTCTTTAAATTTACTGGCACTCCTGAAGCTATAGCTAAACTTCCACACACAAACTTAAATTAAGTTGGTCAAAAAGAGTAAAAAAAGGATACGCTTACTGAGCTTTGAACATCTTTCAAAAATAATGAGTGATCTTTAAATATTTTCACAGCACACCTGAGATCTTCCCACAGCATGTGAGGGTGCGGGAGCACGTGGGGTGAAAACCCCTGCTCTCGACAGGCCGAACTGCGCTCTGCATCTGAGCAGAGTCCCGGCGCCGGGCACATGTGCAAAGTGCTCCTTTCATAGCCCTCCCATGAAGAATAACAGTGCACTTTAGTATTTTCAGAGCAGTCTTAGAGTGGAGGTTTTGGTTAACCCTGATTATTTGTTCATGAGCCCTTTTCCTTGTGAGCGTACGTGTAACAGTTTTGGCCCTGCCAGGGTGCGATTAGCTGAGAGTCTTCTTTCTTGCAGAGTGGGAACGTGTGGTTTGTAGAGACCGGGGTCATGGTCTCTAAGCACTAGAGAAGGGTCAGCTCTGGCCTGGGGGGTGTCCCAGTGGCCCTCACCTGGAGGACTATTGGGGGCGCTGCTGCAGCCACACGCTGGTCTTGTACTCTCGAGTGTGGGGTAACCTTTAGGGGCTGGGTCAGCATGAGTGTTTTCCTGTGGAAAGAAGGAAGATTCGTACATACACCAACCTGCTTAGGACTTTCCAGTCTGTTAATGAAGGACAGTTTGACACTAATATACTATTTGGTTATATGAGGTTTGACAATTAAGTTCACAAATTCATCCTAGGAAAAAGTGCTATACACCTCATTATTGAATATCACTACGGTCACTTACGAAGTGCACCCCATGGGAAGCTGTGCGCGGAGGCCAGTGCGTAGTCTACCCTTTATAGTAATGTTGGAACTCTTGTTCTGGAATGACCATTGGAACTGTTGTCATAGGACGCACAAAAGCATGCAGCTCAGCAAGACACGGCCACATGTCCACAGGAACACAGCTGTGAGACCCTGAGATACCGAGGTTGTGAAATCTTACCAAGCCGTCTGCCCAGTGCCGCCAGTGTGAGAGCACAGGGGCAAGTTTGCAAATTTAATCATCAGGTTTGTATAATAGCTCTGATGGCCGTTCCAGAACAGGAATTCCAAAATTGCTGTGGAGGGTGAACTAGGTCCTGGTGTCACAGAACCAGCTTCCCAGGGGGAGGACCACGAAGGTGACTGCAGTGATATTCGGCAACGAGGGACGTGGCACTTTTTCTAAGACAAGTTCACGAACTTCATCGTCAGACCTCGCATGTGGAACGCTTTCCTCCTGCTTCTAAGTAATTGATTTTGACTTTGTGAGTCAGCCTGAATGTCTCCTCGTTGTTTCTGCTACACCTGTGGGTGTGACGCTTTCTCCAGTTTAGTGCTTGTCAAGACAAAGCATCACCAGATCACCCCAGCTAAACCACGTATGAATTTGGAGTCACACCTTCTAGACTGAAGAAGGAACTTCAAGAACGAGGAATCCTCCAAAGCCCAGCTCGTAGCTTTCTGGTGATGACAGGTAGTAATGAGAGCCGTGGCAGGGAGTGCGTCTGCTGGCGCACACCTAGAATTTCCTGGCCTGTCAATGAGCGTTTGGATGGACGGAGGAGTGGCCATCCTTAGCCTGGGGAAGGAGCACCGTGTTCTTGTCTCTTCAACTGCTCCGTCCTCTTTCCTTTGTTCCAGCGTCCAGGAGCTTCCCCATTCCTGCCAGTCAGCTTGGGAGCATCTCACAGCTGTGCAGAGGACGAGGACGGCGGCTGTGCTGCACTTGGGCAGTTGGGTGTCGCCTTCCAGACAGGGCGAGCTCCTGTGCACCTCGCCCTGTGCCCATTCCTGAGATGTTCTTGCCCTTTTTGCTCTGCCTTGCACTGTTTTCTTTTTCATGAGCTCACAGAGCGGCGTGGACTTTTCCTCATCAGAGTCTCTTACTGTTCTAGCATCTGTTGCTGGGTTTCTACATCAGTCACACTGATTTCTGCAGAGCCCTTACTCTGCCTGCGTGTGTTGGAAGGTCCCCACTCACACCCCAGGGCTCCTGGTCACTTTAGAGGCTCGTCCTTGTACACAGACGTGATGTGAGACCCTCGTGGGATTCTGTTCATGGCTGTCTTTGCACCATGAGAAAATTAAGATCCAGGTACCATGTGAGGGAGGCTGCACCTCCAGTCACAAGGAGCACCTGTGCCACCTGTGTCATAGAAGCAGTAAAGCCTCAGAGTCACCAGAGCTTATGTGTCCTGCAGTAAGTGGTTTGTGACCAGGACAGAGGGCACTGGGAATGAGAGGGAGAAGGTGGCAGTGGGAGCTCTGGGCAGACCTGTCCGGAGGTCTGGGGGCGTCTGTCATGGGTCGTCCTCTGTCTCTGGCGTTACATTTCTCATCCCTGCCCCTCCTCCCAGGCTGTATTGTCCCCAGCGCTCGTTTCTCTTGGGCTGTGATAGCAGGGAATGTGTCCCCTTGGCATCTGTGCTGCCCCGACCTTCTGTCAGCAGAGCTCACTGGGAGTTGACGGAGGCTGTCGGCAGGCCTCCCCGGAAGCTTTAGTTCTTTAGTTTTTACTCGAGCTTTTATTCTCAGTCCACAATCATTGTACCTCCATGTGAAGGAAATGATTTTTAGTACTTAGAATCCATGCAAAAAATGGCATCCAGATGTTAAAACATTGATGCCAAAATTCTGTCTGATTTAAGACCTACATTTTTAACAACAACGTTTTCTGCCAGAGACAAGATTATATTTATTTTTGTAAGAACTTTGAACAGGTAGACAAATGCCTGTGACTGCAGGACTCTCACCTTGGACTCCTTCTTTGGGGAACCAGTCTGGTACCTACTCTGAGCATGACCAGCTCAGCCTCAGTAGAGTGGGTGGTGTCCCTCCCAGGGGGTTAGCTGTGCCCCTCCCAGGGGGTTAGCTGTGTCCTTCCCAGGCTGTTAGCTGTGTCCCTCCCAGGCTGGTAGCTGTGTCCCTCCCAGGCTGTTATCTGTGTCCCCCCCAGGGGGTTAGCTGTGTCCCTCCCAGGGGGTTAGCTGTGTCCCCCCCAGGCGGTTAGCTGTGTCCCTCCCAGGCTGGTAGCTGTGTCCCTCCCAGGCTGTTATCTGTGTCCCTCCCAGGGGGTTAGCTGTGTCCGTCCCAGGTGGTTAGCTGTGTCCTTCCCAGGGGCTTAGCTGTGTCCCTCCCAGGCGGTTAGCTGTGTCCCTCCCAGGGGCTTAGCTGTGCCCCTCCCAGGGGGTTAGCTGTGTCCTTCCCAGGCTGTTAGCTGTGTCCCTCCCAGGGGGTTAGCTGTGTCCCTCCCAGGGGGTTAGCTGTGTCCTTCCCAGGCTGTTAGCTGTGTCCCTCCCAGGGGGTTAGCTGTGTCCCTCCTAGGCGGTTAGCAGGCTTTGGACATCCTGGTCTCCAGGTGATGCACGAGAACTGGGATTGGCTGAAATCACAAAAGATTGGGCCCACATCTGACCCTACTGAAATTCGCTTATTTTCAGAGACTCCCAAAGAGTTGGTGCAGACAGGGCTGTCTTCACTCAGACCCTCGCGTAAAGACGAGTGGGAACTGCAGGCACATGCCCTGCATGGCGTTTCCCAAGTGCTTTGTGCCTTTCACTTGGGAGAACAAGCTAAGAATAAATCACTAGCTAAAGTGAAACCAAAATAATTTGGGTTAATTGGGAGAAGGGTCAGTGTAAATTTGTGTAATCTGTAAATTGTTTAATTAGAAAAAAAAAACAAAAGGCTTTAAAGTGTCGGTACTCTGAGGTGTGTAGAGCAAGCCGGGCTGTGCTAACACAGCTCCCGGGGGTATTCGCTTTAATGAACAAATTAAAAGCATAATTAGCTACTACATCAGTGAGGGTGTTTTAGCTATAAAGAGCAGAGAACTTGAAGAAAAGTGGCTTCAACGATAAGGAGCATGTATCATGCCACGTAACAGAAGGTCTTGACGCCTTCGTGTGAGGGCCCAGAGCTGGCCCGCTCAGACGTGGGGTGCAGTGGACCTCAGGTTCTTCTCATCGTCCACCCTCCCATCCTTAGGGTCACCTCTGTCCTGAGTGGCACGCCAAAGCCCATGAACGTTGACAGCAATAGGGAGACCATTTCCTAACATGTGTCTCATTTAAATCCTGGGAAGAGTCTTTCTGAGGACGTCCGGACACCTACTGGGTGTCTCTGCCTAATCCTGTCTCCAGCCAGGGAGGGGTGGCCACCTGAGTGGTGTAGAGAACCCGGGGTGTATTCAGGCGTCTGGAGAGGGGTCCAGGCTAGTGCTGAAAACAATTGGGATTATGTTCTTAGGAATGGCTCAGACAGGTAGCTGTCGGCTTCTGCGCGTGAGTCCTTCACCTGCCCCCGTCTCCCGCTTCCTTGTGACAGAAGACATGTGTCCTCTCCTGCCCATGTTCCCTCCTCCTGGACTCGGTGGTAAGAGTGCTCAGCAGCCTGTGTCCTCCATCACACAGTCTTGCTCTCCTCCGTGTCTGGAATATTCCACTTGGCCGCACTCTTGCAAGGAACAGGGGTGAACTCTGCCCTAGCCCCCGTCCTCTGAGCGTCTCTGTCCGCCCCTCACCTGTACAGCCGTCTCTGCAGGGGTGGCCTCTCCTCTCTTCCTCTCGAGGCCTCTGTCCACGAGGGCACGGGCCCGCTCTCAAACTCCGTGCTGCCATGCTCAGCGCTCGGCAGTTCTCCCACACGTGACTGTCCCCGCCGGTTGGCACCCTCCACCATTCTCTGTCCTTGAGACACTCTTCCTTTGGCAAGAGAGTCACAAAGCAAGTCCTCTGATTTCCCTTCCAGCTGTCTGGCCGCTCATGCCCCTTGTCACTTCAGGCTTCTGGTCATCGATCTGGACACTAAATAGTTGGTCCCTCAGGGTCCAGGCTGGGACTTTGTCCTTATATGGCAGAAAGTCCGCAGCTCCCTGGCTCCAGCGTCTGTGCAGGTCTCGCTGAGCTCTGAGCACGGCTCCTGGTAGATGTCTAAGACGCCGCCGCTCAGCAGAGGGAGAACTTGGTCTGCTGCCCCCAAGCCTGGTCCTGTGCCTGTCTCAGTGAGCGGATGACACCCTCACCCAGCCAGTGAGGCAAAGAAGAAACTTGGGGTATTCCTGAGATTGACCCTTTGGACTCTTCCATACCCAGATCATCACGCTCTTTCAACTTGCCCTCCTCAGTGGCTCTGGGACCTCTCCACCCCTCTGTCTGTGTGGCCACCCCAGCCCTGCCTGGCGTCCCCTCTCAGTCAGCTTCCTGTTGTTTCTCTTGCTGTCCTTCCGCTGACCGTCCCTAGAAACTAGGAGGCTCAGTGCTTCCTCCCGCAGAGGGCTGTGCACGTTCTGTCCCACGGGCCTGGCACGCTCTCTTCCCTTTTTGTGTAGTAATGTCCTTTCATCCTTCAGGTTTTAAGTTCATAGTCTCTTCCCAGAGGGGCTTTGCTGGCCCCCCTTACGTGTTAAATGCTATAGTTTCTGCTCCCCGCGACCTCTCCTCACAGCACCTGTCACAGTTGGGGCTTTGTGACTAATCGTGATTGTTTAATATCTGTCTTCCCTCTAAGACTCTGAACTTCTCCAGGGCCACGTTTGCATTCACAGTCAGTGCAGGCATCTGTATTTGTGGAATAAATGGTTGCATCAGTGATTAGCACCACCTAAATTATTCTTTGGAATATGTTGTTTTTGAAAAGCTTGTATTTTATATGGTTTGGCCACTCCCCACAGAGTTAAACTCATTATGCTTTTCTGTATAAATGACAAGAAGATATTACTCAGACTGCCTTGGTCTGAATTTTCAAAAGGCTTGGGTCGCAGAAGCCTGGCTTTTCCTTGATCAGAGAACCGCGATGCTCCTGAGAGCAGTGATTGGCTCCTGGCCACTAGCAGGGATGCTCCTGAGAGCGGTGATTGGCTCCTGGGCACTAGCAGGGATGCTCCTGAGAGCAGTGATTGGCTCCTGGGCACTAGCAGGGATACTCCTGAGAGCGGTGATTGGCTCCTGGGCACTAGTAGGGATGCTCCTGAGAGCAGTGATTGGCTCCTGGGCACTAGACAGGATGCTCTTGAGAGCGGTGATTGGCTCCTGGGCACTAGTAGGGATGCTCCTGAGAGCAGTGATTGGCTCCTGGGCACTAGTAGGGATGCTCCTGAGAGCAGTGATTGGCTCCTGGGCACTAGCAGGGATACTCCTGAGAGCAGTGATTGGCTCCTGCAGGGACAGTTCCTTGTCTTCCACCAGCAGTTGTGAAGACCAGGAAGTGAGAACAGAGTGTGTGAAGATCGCCAGGCTGAGGAGGGCACATCCGGAGTGGGGACAGAGGCCTTGGGTCGGGTCCCCACAAGTGAGCCAGGAATTGCAAAGGCACCTGGTCCCTGCTGCCAGAGGCACCTGCAGTGACACCCCACATCTTTGACAAGGGACGGATTTGTAGTTGTCTGTCTAATGATTTCTCCAGTGGTTTTATCAAGCCAGTTGGTATTTCTTGATACAGAACATTTGGCTCCTGAGTTTGGGAAGCCTGTGGTCACTTTCCCAGCTGTCCATAGAAGAGGTCTAGAAAGTCACACCATTTCACAAGCTCCCTGATTCTTTAAAGAGTTTGACGTAGGTTGACAAGAAGCTAAATTTACAACTTGGTGTATTTGCTCCCCAGATACCGGCCGAGATAGTTAAAGAAGATGACGAAACATATGACGGCCCTTCTGGTTTTGAAGGTGGCCAGGTGAGTCTATTTCATTTTCTGCTCAATGGCCTGGGTTCAGGGTACTTACCACACTCACGTTTGGTGGTGACAGTCCAATGTCACAGTTGGTTCCAGAACACACATCAGCACAGAATTAGCAGCACAGCGTGTGTTACCTGGGTGGCCTGTGGCTTAGAGCAAGTTTCTTGTGTGCCAGAAAATCTCATAGGTAATTTCAATGTCTCCTGTACTTATCCTGCCCTCCTGACACTGTGCTTTCAGTCACAAACTTAAAAGCATTTTCCCCAACGAGTTTTCGGTGGAGGAAGTCAAGAGAGGTGAAGGAGGACAGTGGCTGTGCTTTGTGGTCCATCAGGGTCATGTCTGCAGAGGCAGCACCAGTGAGGACACTGGGCGAGTGGCTCCTGTCCCCACGCCTGGGATGCTGCGTCCACATGGGCAGGCACCGGCCATGCTCTGTCAGGTGACGGGACTGATCTACAGGAAGTGTGTGTGCTGGGAAAACAAAACTTACCTGCAATACGCTCTTCCTATAGCTCAGAAATAGATTTTCGGGAGTTTGTTTTCAAGTTTCCGTCTCTAGATTTTTATTTGTTTTCAAGGTAGTTTTTTGTTTTTAAATGTTTGGCCCCGGGCAGGAGATTGTGAAACAAATCTGAGCAACCCAATCTGTGCCTGTTCTTCAGCCCAGCCCTCCAGAGCCATAAACAAACTCGGGACTGGGTGGCCTCAGGAAGGATCCCCTTTCTCTTACATCCACTCTGGGGCACCCCAGCCTTGGGGCTGAGGACGTGGAGGGACACCAGGAGCTGAGTGAGGGCGTGGGGGCCTCGGGTGTTCGCCTGACTGGAGAGGGGGGCATTGGTGGAAGGGATCTGGGTCCTCAGAAAGCTTGTTCAGGTTTTAAAAAAGCACCAAAGGAGCTTATGGTCTAGAACACTGAGAGACTACACCTCGAAACAGTTCATTCTCCCTTTCTTGTGTCTTAGATCGTTTTCATGTCCAGGCAGTTCTTGTGGATGGTGGACTGTCTGTATCTGAGTGAGCAGGAGCGGTGGAGAGTGAGGCTGTGCTCTAAGGGTAGGAGTGGCTGAGGACGTCAGGCAGACGGGGCAGGAAGACCCCTTTCTCATGCTGGGAGGAGGGGCAGGTGCTTAATGTTTCATTTAGAACTTCAGTGGAAACAGGAGCCGGCATTCTGTCTACGGTAAGCTTCTCATGTCACCTGAATGCCTTGTGCAGACCGGCAGTTGACGTGCCCCCTGTGTGTAATGGTCATGCAGGTCTAGGGGAGCCTCTGGGAGTGTTGGTGCATGTTAGTGACGAGATGTTGGCCAGTAGCAGATTTAATTTCTCAGAGAGAATCAAGATGTGAGTCTTAATGCAGGCGCTGCCGCTGGTGATGGCAGAGCTAGCAGCTCACCCTGAGGCATCCAGGCTGAGAAGCTGGCCTGCTGGGACAGAGGGGAGGGGACACTGCCAGTCTGGTCCTCCTGTCCAGGCATTGGTGATGTGGGGCAGGACAGGAGGGTCTGGAGAGAGCAGACAGATGTCACTGGTGTTGCCGCGTGTCAGGCACTGGGTCACCCACGTGTGCTGTCCTGGCTCAGCCTCATTCACTCTGTAAGGGTGACATTGACAAACATGATTACAGGCAGTGTGACGAAAGGCTTAGCTGATGACTTAATGGGGTCACACAGTGAGGTGAACCCCATCGTTGGAATGATTCCAAAGGCTGTGCTTTCATTTCTCCAGTGAGCCATGGTGGCCGTCATTTCCCAGAGAGGGACGCCCCAGGTCAGCCTCCGTAGGCCGCTCTTCACCGCACCCTCGGTTCACTGGTGTCTGTGTGGTCTGAATGCCCGGCAGGTTTCGGGGCCTTGCGATCCCATCTTTGCTTCTGGCATGGGTGGAAAAATACTTTGTTGGGACTTAAGTAACTGGCCCTAACACCTAGCCCGTGTTTTTGAGGGCTCAGAAGGAGCAAGTATGTTCCATGCACCATAATGGTTAGAAATACTAGTGGACAAGAAGTACCACTGGGTTGCCCTCTTGGCCAGGGCCACCGCGACCCTTATCTGCCCTCACCAAACTGCAGTTTCTCTAGGTGTTTCCTTCGTGCATTCATGTAACAGGTGACCCATAGGTCATTCCGGTGGCACTGACTCAGCTGAAAGTTTTAGGCACACTATTGCTGGCTTGGCGTCCCCCGGGTAGACTGAACGCCCAAGGGGCTGAGCCTGGGCCTCGTCATCCCTTGCACTGTCTGTGGTTCGAGGTGAGGAAATCTTTGTGCGTTTGCTATGATTTGTCCGTCATTAAGTTGCTTAAACTTACATAATCCTGGATTAAAACGCTAATTACCTTGCCAAGTTGTAAGAGCATATATCATAAATGTTATTTTAAAAATATGCGTTGCATTTCTGATATTTGATCACAAGGATTTCTGTTACTTTCTTTTTTTGTGTGTGGTAATATACATATAAATAAAAGTCGCCATTTCGACTGTTTTCCAGTCCAGCGGTGCTGGTTACACTGGTCGCGTGCAGCCAGCAGTGCTGCCCGTCTCCAGGGTGGTTTCGTCACACCGAGCAGGAGCTCAGCCTGGTCAGCACGAGCTTCCCATTCCTTGCTTGGTCCAGCCCCAAGTCCGTCTGTCCGTTTGAGCACTTAAACAATCCCGGGGGAAAGGGGCTGCTTCAAGGCAGGTGTTGTGACCAGCCTCCTCACGCCTCTGCCCAGGCAGTGGAGGATGAGCACGTTTACTGTGTCATGTATGTCCATGGCATGGAGTGGGAGAAATCAAAACCATGAGGAAAAACTGAGCTGTGCATGGCTAGGGCCCTTCCTCCTCCTCAGAGCAGTTTAAATGTGTGAAAGGGATAGTCATGGCAACTGACTATATTCGGCACTTCAGTACTTTTCATCTTTGAAAATGGAATGTCATGAACATTAATTAACTAATTTGAAAAGATTGTGAGATAATAAAGATGAAATGTGTACGTTTTCCCTTTTACCTATTTCAAATTGTATCTGTTGCACACAATTTTCATGACACCAGTGCCTGGGAACTGTCTCAGTCAGCATAGAATGGAATTTTCCCCAGGTCACAGTGCTCGATTTGTTTGCATCCATTGATTATAAAATGTCTGATGTTCAAACCACACTTTTTACTTATGCTACCTGCTAAGTTTGCCGAGCAATGAACAAAGGTTTTGAAAAGCTTCAATCCCTTTCCAGAGTAAAGTGGAAGACAAGAGTTGCAGTGCAGTGTGGCCACCGGTCATATAATTAGAGCTCTCCAAGGTGGCCTGAATGTCCTACCCCTGGAAAGATCTCAGTGTGGTCTGAGGCCAGCTCTGCAGGGATGTTTGGGAGAAGACCTCTGCCTGGGATGGCAGGTGCTGCGAGACACTCAGGTTTTCTGAGTTATCAACCTCTACTAGATTTTCCTACCTTTGAAAAGGCTATATAAAATGTCTCTGGTAATTTTGTGTATCCAATAAAGACAGGAAGAAGGAAATGGACTTCAGTTTTTGGGTGGTAATTTCTTCCTTGTTGAGCATGCTTTGCACATCCCTGCCCTGTCCCCTGTTGTGTTGTCAGCTTTCACGCAGATCCGGAGCCCCCCGGGGACGCCCACTCCCTCCCCAAGGCTCTCTGGGAGGGAGCATGCCCTTCCTCCTTACATCCAAAACCAGTGTTTCGTTCAAACTTCCTCCACCATCCTTATCACACCTTAGCTTTTATCAGCGTCATTTGTGCACTTGACTCTTTCTTCTGGTAGTTTAAGTTTTTCTGAAGGACGAGTCTGGGCTTAATTCATTTCAGTGTCATCATCACCTGTCACACGGGAGTGACTGACCCTGAATTTGACGGAGAACCTTGAAGGTATTTGGTAACTATTGTGTGACTATGGAGGCAGCATGGGGCTGTTTGAAGAGCTCTGGCCTAGAAAGGGGGGTGTGACAAAGCTGGCTGAGAATGAGCCCCCAAAAGCAGACTAGAAATGAAGGTGAATATTTGGTGAGTCTCAAAAGGGTGCCTTGGAAGAAGTGATCACCTCCAGGGCCATAATATTTCTCTATACAAACATTAAACCTCTTCTCTTTGGAATATACCACAAGGTTGAAAGGTAGCCAAAATAGGGAGGAAAATTTTTGCAACACAAATCAAATGTTCTTAGTTTACAAAGATATCATACATCTGCAATTCAGAGACAGTCCCATAAAAAGAAAGGTAAATGAGGCAGGGAATTGACAGAAAAAGAATACAAATCTCCAAAAACTTAGGGAAATGTTCATATCATTCCCAATTAAAGAAATACCAATAATAAACAATGAACTTGTCCCTTTAAATCAGATTGACACTGTCCTCTAGTGCCTAATAAATCCAGATTGAGGGTGTATTTTATAACATCCTTCTTACAGATAGTTGATTACTGTATTTTTATGTAAATACAGATGTAGACAGTTGTCAGTGCTTCTTGATAGGTTTCATGTAAAAATTGGTGCAGCTTTTTGGAAAAGGGTTTTTGTTTTTTCTATTAAAATGAAGTGTGCACACACTTTCTAAACCATCATTTTTACATTTGGGAATATCTGGCAACTATATTAATAACAAATAATAGAAACAAATGTAGTATTCACCAAGGGGGGGTTGGTCAATTTACGCTTCACCCATAGAATGGAAAACAATACAGCTGTGGCAATAGCAAGGTTTGGGAGCTCCAAGAGAGTCTACAAAGTGGAAAAAGTCAAGGTACAAAAGGTATATGGGTATAACATACTGTCTTCCATATAAAGATAATTAAGAAGATGTGCATAAGACTTTGCCATGGGAAATGAAGTGAAAGGGAAACAGGAGGAACAGGCCAGTGAAAGGGAAACAGGAGGCTCAGGGCTTTGAACAGAGCTCCTGGGTGATGTGTGTTCACGACAAGAAAGAGCTTGACTTTGCCGAGAAGGCAAGCAGAGATGGGGAGATAAAGATTTATTTTACAGTATCTGCTTTGCAGATAGTTGATTATTATGTTTATTTTTTTAATAATAGGAAAAAGAAGATGAAAGGCTTTGTGAAGATATTGAAAGAAAGGTTTGTATAAATAGATGCAGCAGTTTTGTGTTTTCTGTTCTGAAGACAGATCTAATAGGACAGTCCACAGGTCCCAAAATCTTGTCAGGCACTCTTTTTTTTTTTTTTTTTTTTTAATTAGAGACAGAGTCTTACTTTGTCGCCCTCAGTAGAGTGCTATGGCGTCACAGCTCACAGCAACCTCCAGCTCTGGGGCTTAAGCAATTCTCCTGCCTCAGCCTCACGAGTAGCTGGGACTACAGGCGCCTGCCACAACATGTGGCTATTTTTTTTGTTGTTGCAGTTTGGCCTGGGCTGGGTTCGAACCTGCCACCCTTGGTATAGGGGGCAGGCACCCTACTCACTGAGCCACAGGAACTGTCCTTGTCAGGCGCTCTTTAGGAATGTGACAGCTCTACCTCTGTCGTACACCACAGGGTCAGAAAACACACGCAGAGGAGAGGAAGCATCATTCAGGCGTGTCTCACAGTCAGACAGATCCACTGCTAAGGCATCTAAAAGCCAGGAGAGTGAAGGCTGCCTCGGGGCAGTGCATTAGGGCCCCCATAAATCACCTGCTCCCAGCAACTGGAGCCACTCACTCAGGCTTCTGGGCAGTCGTATCAGCTGCACCTTTAGGCTCAGCCATTAAGCTAAGGAGGAATGTGTGGGTGGGAAAGGGCACGGGGCTGTCGGACACCTGTGCCCCAGAGGCTCACAGGCCCCCGGTAAGGCTGAGGCCCTAGCCGGCTGAGCCCACCTGACGGTGGGGGCACGCTTGTCTCCAAAGCACTGTTCCCCTGCTGCTGGGCAGCAGCGCCATCCTTGTTTGTTGAATGTTTTTGCCTGGGGATGTAAAAATTTATTTAGTCCACAGTTCATTTAGACCAGTGGTTCTCAACCAGTGGGTGGCAACCCACAGGAACAGTATTGAAGGGCTGCGCCATTAGGAAGGTTGAGAACCACTGGTTTAGACTCATCACTCCATAAAGAACGTGAGCCGTGAGTGATAGTATGGGGAGGGCGAAGGTTGACCTTGTGGAGACAGCACATGGCAGCGACTGGGGAACTGACATGAGCTCCTTCACCGGCCAGTGTGTGGCTCTGGGAACAATCTGTAAACCCTCAGAGCCACCATTTCCTTCTCTAAAGTTCAAGTGTTGATTGCTTATTAATAACAAAGTCAGCCTCTATGATTAGGGAGAAGCATGCAGTGTGCTCGGAGTTACTGCTTTTATTTCTGTCATTAGAAATGACTGACGTGGGAAGGAGCCCCCCAGCATTGCTGCCCCACAAGCTGCCCCCACACCCCGTCTGCTATGCAGATTCTAACAAGCAGGTGGGCACCACGTGGGAGAGCCCTGAATTCCATCTTTAGCTCTCCCATCAACTCGATAGGTGTCTTTTGTCAAGCGATGTAACTTTCCTCACTTGATTATTGCAACCAGAATTTTTCTGCATGTTTATGGATTTTCTTACGTCTCAAGAGTCAGTGAGAACATGGCTTTGAAAGCTCCTAGAAAGTATAAAATATCTACGTTGAAAACGCTGTTTGGTATTACTGCCACTTAAGTGAGGTAATGAAAGTTCCTGCCCTCCAGCTTGAAATCAGACACCTGTCTGTTCCCACTCTTTTTTTTTTTATTGTCTTTATTATTAAATCATAGCTATGTACATTAGTGCAATCAAGGGGTACAATGTGCTGGTTTCATATATAATCTAAACTATTTTCATCAAACTGATTAACATAGCCTTCCTGGCATTTTCTTAGTTATTGTATGAAGACATTTGTATTCTGCATTCAGTAAGTTTCGCCTGTACGCTTGTAAGATGCACCATAGGTGTGGCCCCACCAATTACCCTCCCTCCACCCCCACCTCACCTCTCCCCTCCCCTCCCTTGCCCCTTTCCCCATATTCCTGTGCTATAGTTGGGTTATACCCTTCATATGAAAGCTATAAATTAGCTTCATAGTAGGGCTGAGTACACTGGATACTTTTTCTTCCATTCTTGAGATGGAGCTGGAACATAGTCTTCTTAGCAAAGTATCTGTTCCCACTCTTAACTCCCCTGTTAAGATCAGGACAATCAGTTTTATTATGTGGCCTTCATCCTCCAGGTCACTGGCAACCAGCCTGACTACAGTCAGCTGGAAAACAATAATTTATGTCCATGGTGATGCCCCTGTAAGCATGAATTGTATCTGGTTCTGGTGTCAAGGAATTCTCTGAGAGCTTATCACTCGTTTGGCATATAGGTTGTTCTTTTAATCAGAGTCTTTTACCAAACACAATGGAATGAAAAGAGGCCAGGTTTGGGGCCGCACAGCCATGTCTGTGAACATAGTTTCACATCTCCAGCTCCAGATTCCTCATCTGTAAAATTAGGATAATTTCCAACTTGGGGGAAGTTAGTGTAAAGATTAGAAGTATTTAAGTGTCTCACTCGGTGTGCTGGGAGTAAATTACATCCAGTGTTTTTTCTGTTGTCCTCTAGTCTGATTGGAAGTCTCAAGCCCTCGAAAGCAGGCATTGTTGTTGATAGATTTTTACCTGTATTTTCATTTTTCTCAGCATCAGTCAAGTACAATGGCTACTCACAGTTGGCATTAATCATAGTTTTTAAATTGAATTTTCTTCTCTGATGTCTCACATTAGTTTTAAAATTAAGGATACGTTGACAGATTTTTAAATAACATATTTATTATAGACGTATTAGAAAATATAGATTAAAAAAGGGAAAGTGAAAACACTAAATTTCTCTGCTCAGAATCAGTTTTCATTTTTGTGTGTGTTCTTCAAGGCTGTTTTCAATTTTCCACTTTTTTTTTTCTATAACATATTAAAACAGTGAGGATTTTCTTAATCTATTTTAAGAAATTATTATGAATTGTTATACATTGAAATTGAAGATATTTGTAACACCTCTTTTTCTCAACATACTTTAGAATGTTGATTTTATTTATTTGAAGTAGATTTTGACAATTTTGAGCAGAGCCTCTATTCACGTGGCCTGTAGTAGGAGACTGGCTCAAGGATCCTGAGCTGCTGTGCAATTAATTCTTGAGAGCCACGTCCCAGGTGTGGCTTCCAGGTGTTATCTGTCCTGACTATTGGCTCTCAAACCTGGATAAAAAAGGAAATTTTATTTGTTTATTTTTTTGTCTGAATAAATATTCATTTTTATTTATCATTGGATGTGTTTTTGTGATTATCATGAAAAATGGAGACAAGAAGCAAAGTAAACAGATGTAATAATTTACCACTTACCAGTAAAATATTTAAAAATAAACTACACTTTCAACTGGTGAATCTAGATGTTGAATTATTCCACTTCCATCCTGTGATGGACTGATTAGTAACTTTCTAGAACATAACATTGATAAGGAACACTTGGACTATGAGGGGTGAGAAGTTCTGCTTTTTGTTTTTGCTTTATAGAAAATAACATGATCACACCCATCACTTCTGATGTACAAATGTCAAGACAGGATGCCATAGTGACAAGTTTAGGGGCCAAGTATACAAGAAGTTGGAAAGATAATTGTGAATGTTTTCCTCAAGGCTTCAAAAATCAATTGTAATTTTGATTAGTAATCAGTGTGCTATTAGTAAGAAAAAATATCCCCAACGTAAGAGTATAAGTATTTATATTCACTAATTTATGAAATGGCTTATTGTATTTTTTATAAGTTCCATGACAGTGTTGTGTATGATTATATCAAGGCAAAGTCTCTGCAAAGGCAAAGTTTAAAACCTGTTGAGGGCGGTGCCTGTGGCTCACAGGAGTGGGGCACCGACCCTATATGCTGGAGGTGGAGGGTTCAAACCCAACCCCAGCCAAAAACTGCAAAAAAACAAAAAAAACAAAAAAAAACCTGTGGAGCACGATGTGTTAAATGTGTTCAGTGTGAAAGAAAAGCAGCAGGTTTTCTCTCCCTTTGAATTGTTTACATTTTAGCCCATTGGAGAAAGTAAGAACATTGAAAAATTACCAGGCAACACCCAGACCCCCATGTGGAATGCGGAAGGTCTTTCTTCTGCCCCGGTTTTCAGACTCCCTTTGAGCTGGGGGCTGGCCCCTGAGCTTCTCTTGAAGAAGTGCCAACACTCATGTGAATATTTACTGGACTTATCTTTATATCATTTTTATTTTTTTTTTAAATTATTTTTTATTGAGTCATAACTGTGTACAATAATTCAGTCATGGAGTACAGTGTGTGGGCTTCACATACAATCGGAGATATTTTTATCAACCTGATTAATATAACATTCATGATATTTTCTCATTTAC
>CAUYRH010163444.1:0-35213 GCA_963574655.1 Perodicticus potto | reverse complement strand
CTGTAGTCCCAGCTACTTGGGAGGCGGAGGCAGGAGACTCGCTTGAGCCCAGGAATTGGAGGTTGCTGTGAGCTGTGATGCCACGGCACTCCATCCAGGGTGACAGCTTGAGGCTCTGTCTCAAAAAAAAAAAAAAAAAAAGCAACAGACAGGGTGCAATGGCTTACGCCTATAATCCTAGCATTCTGGGAGGCTGAGGTAGGAGCATCTCTTGAGCTCAGGAGTTGGCCACCAGCCTGAGGAAGAGAGAGACCCTGTCCTTACTAAAAGTAGAAAAATGAGCAGGGTGTTGCAGCAGGAGCCGTACTCCCAGCTACTTGAGGAGGATGTGGCAGAAAGATGGCTGGAACATAGGAGTCTGAGGTTGCTGTGAGCTCGGCTGACACCAACACGCACTGTAGCCTATGGCAACGTAGTGAGACTCTGTCTCAAACCCCCCCAAAACCAATCCCCCCAAATCCCAACACCAGCACCAAAACATCCTAAGTGCAGTCTCTCCCTGCCCTGCGCAGCTGGGTGAGTGCAGGACTAATTGGAAGGCTCTGGGGTGGTCCTGCTGGCCTGGGAAGCTTCCTCAAGCAAGTCTGGCTTCTCCCAAGCCTGGGCCAGTGCAGGCACAGATCCTCAAAGCCCACACCTCTCCTTACTAGCTGTGAGACCATGGGCATGTGGCCTCCGTCTCTGAGCCCCAGTTCTCAATAGGAGAGAAGTCATCTCTAGATGGTGAACTCCTTCCGATGCCCTGGCTCCCAGCAGGGCCTGGCACAGAACAGGCCTCAGGCAGTGATTGAAGAGTGGCCTCACGTCTATTGCCAGAGCTCCGAGCTCCTGTGCAGTCATCGGCACACGGATGGGGCAGGGGGTAGATATTGCCCTGAGCCTTACCCACCAAGGGCTCTCTGAGGTCTATTCCACTCATTTACTTAGGATTTTTCTTGCTTCAAAAAAAAAATTATGTTTATCTCTAATATCCATAAAATTCTGGGCCTGATGGGCTGATTATATATTTTTTCTGACATATATGAAATTAACATATAACTGCCAAAGTTAAAAATGCTCCCTGGGGCCAGAGGCGGTGGCTCACACCTGTAATCCTAGCACTCTGGGATGCCAAAGCCAAAGTGGGAGGACTGCTAAGGTCAGGAGTTTGAGGCCATGCTGGGCAACATAGAGAGACCCTGTCTCTTCAAAAATCTAAGAAAAATCAGCTGGGCATGGTGGAACGCACCTGTAGTTCCAGGTACTCGGGAGGCTGAGGCAGGAGGGTTGCTAGAGTCCAGGAGTTCAAGCCTGCAGTGAGCTATGATGATGCCACTGTATTCCAGCCTGGGCAACAGAGGGAGGTCTTGTCTTAAAACAAACAAGCAAACAAATAAAATGCTTCTGGGAGACACTGAGAAAATGTCCTTACCACCCATCATCAATAGTGTGAGCCTAGGAGAGGGCGCATCAGGCTTCACACGGTGACTCCCCCTCTGTTAGCTGGGTGACACTGAGCCAAGAGCTTCCCTTGTGCAAGCCTCAGTTTTTTTCCCTATAAAATGGGAACACCCTGGTGCCTAACTCAGGGGTTGTTGCTCGGGTTCCTTCAGCTAATTCAGAGGCCCAGGGAATGTGGCAAGAGGCTGCAGTCATTTGTGTTGCTATTGCTTTATCATCATCATCAGAACATCAGCGGGCTGCACAGGTCCCAGTGGCCTGGGGAGGTATGGCTGTGGATCGAGGGCCAGTGTCCAGGGGTCCCCAGCGGCCCCCGGCGGTCCCCTGGGCACTGGGAAGGGAGGCTCTGCTCTCTGCTGCTGTGATGCTGCTGCCACTACTGCCGAGGGCTGGAACCTCAGTCCTGCAGCCCCTCAAGGAGACGCAGACTTCTGGCGCGCAGATCAGCACGCTTGCTCTAGGACCCATGGCAGCATTAGTGCACCACCGCCACTGGCCTGGGGGGGCTGTGAAGTCCCTGCCTCTCTCCTGACCTTCCTGCCTCCCCATCCCCCCTGCACTGGCAGCTCCTCTGGCCAGGCCTGACCTCCTTTGTGCATCCAAAGCACATTTTCCCTTCTGGTCACCTGGGGAATTGGCTTAAGTCTCTGTGTTTTGGAGTCAGAGGGGCCTGGGTGCCAATCCTGTCCTACCACATGGGAGTGCCCTGAGTCTCAGCTGCTGCAGGGGAGATGGCGCTGAGGAGGATACCTATTGTGTGGGTTCAGCCACGCAGCAAGCCCTTACTGAGCCCCTCACTGGGCTCACAGAGGGGGTGGGGAGTGGCAGTGTGGCTCTGGGGGTGCAGCCAGGAGGAGGTGTGGGCCTGGCAGTCTGGGGATTGACCACAGCACCCACTGAGCCCTCGCCATGGTCGTGGTGCAGTGGCTGAGTGCTGGAGGCTGGGGGACCATTCCACCCTCACCAGCCCCCTGTGGTGGGCACTATGATTGCCCCACATCAAAGGTCATCTGCTGGGTGTGGCTGCCTCAGACCACATGTACATAGTCCCTCTGTGACACTTCTGGCTGCCTCAGTTCTTCTACTGTACCCTGTTGCAGGATTGAGTGAGAATTCATGGGGGTGAAGTAAGTGGATGGTGTGCCACTAGTCCAGGGGCAGTGTCAATCACCTTTTGAGGGTTGTGGTCCAAACTGGGACCTTTGAAAGTTCTGAATCTGCAATATTTGGGATGGGACACACTGATGTCTTGGGGACAGCCCCCTCCTACCCCTCCACAGGCAGGAAGCAGCTCTCATCCACCCTAGTTCCTCTCAAGGCTGGGGGGATAAGCAGCTCCTTGCCCCTTTTGGCTTGATTCTCCTCGAGCTGCAATGCACAGTTGTCCAAGTTGTGCACTGCCCCATCCTAAGGGCAAAGTTCATATCATAGACACAGCAGATTTTCCGAAGTTAGACAATTTTCTTCCTTCCTTCCTTCCTTTCCTTTCCTTTCCTTTTCCTTCCTTCCTTCCTTCCTTTTTCTTTTTTCTTTCTTTCTTTCTTTCTCTCTCTCTCTCTCTCTATTTTTTTTTTTGTGAGACAGTCTCACTATGTTGCCCTTGGTAGAGTGCCATGGCTCTCAGCCTGGTTACAGCTCACAGCAACCTCAAACTCTTGGGCTCAAGCTATTCTCTTGCCTCAGCCTCCCAAGCAGCTAGGACTACAGGAGCCTGCCACAATGCCCGGCTATTTTTTTTTTGTAGTCGTCATTGTTGTTTAGCAGGCCCAGGCTGGGTTCCAACCTGCCAGTCTCAGTGTATGTGGCTGGCACCATAACCACTGAGGTATGGGCACTAAACCACAATTTTCTTTTTAGCTTTTTTTTTTTTTTTTTGTAGGTTTTGGCCTGGACTGGGTTTGAACCCGTCACCTCCGGCATATGGGGCCGGCGCCCTACTCCTTTGAGCCACAGGTGCCGCCCGCGAACCACAATTTTCTTAAAGATGGGAGTAAAGTGGAACTAACAGTGTCTTTCCATAGCTCTCAAAGAGATGTGACATCAATAAGAATAATTTCTTCTTTGGGAGGATGATACCTCAAATCTGGTGAACTCTTATTCATCTTTCAAACTTTAGCTCCTAGGACTCTCCCCTCTATGCCAGAGTCACTGCCCACTTCCCTACCCAGGGCTCCTGCAGCCCCTTCATGCCCTATGCCAGGCTGTGAGCTCCTGGGGGCAGTGGAGCTGCAGTGGGTGAGGGATCCCCCTTACCCCTGGGTTTTAGCCTTTGCCTAAGAAGAGAGAGTTCATAGGTATCCTGGAAGGTCCAGTCTGGGGCAAACCAGTAGGTCATATGAGATATCATAGGCAGCTGCGGGGAGGAGAGTTGGTCAATCCTCCACTCCCATTTTACAGACAGGAACACCAAGGCCCAGAGCAGAGAAGGAATTGCCCGAGTTTTCTCATTGAGTTAGGAGCCCCAGCCTTATGATCCCCACTGAGACTGCTTCACACTACAGTGGGGAAGCAGCCAGGGGCTGCAGAGAGGCTGGCATTGAGGACGAGGATGTGGAGATGCCCAGGCTGCTTCTCCCTTGCCCATGGCCCTGGAAGCATTTCCACCATAAGCAGCTTTCCAGGTGAGTTCCCAATGTAGAGCTGGATGTCCAACCCCTTAGAGATTGATTTTTGGGCAGAAGTATGTGTGTGTGTGGGCGGGGGTTGGAGATTCAGGCTCAGGGTCCTGGGGCCACAGTGAAGACCCTGCCTGTGGCTGGCTGGACCCAAAGGGACACCCCCTACCCACTGCCTGCTGGGCCCCCATCCCAGCTCCCCTCCTCATCTGACAATCCACTCCATCCTGATTTATTCCCGGACTGCAGAGCCTGGAAATAATTTGCTGACAAAGCCCCATCCCCGGCAGGTGCTTTAATTGGTTTTGTGGGAGCAGTCCTATTTAGAAGGAAATAGAAATTATGGCGGTACTGCTTGTCCTTTCTCTGTAATGGAGACTTCGCAGTGTCTGGGCGGGGGGAGGGAAAGGCAGGCAGCTCCGAGGAAAGCAGAGACCTGGTTGTGGGAGACCTTGGATCTTTCTCTGAGGGTGCAGGTGCTCAGGCCTAGGCTGTCTGGGGTTCAGCCCCATTATCAAGCCAGGGTGGCCCCTCATCCTCCCAGAGCTGAGTGTGAGAGGGCTCAGGACTGAGGGGGACCAATTTGGGGACAGCGCCAGGGTTATAGCTCCTGGTCCCAGTCACCATCCCTCTCAAGCCTCGAGCCCCTATTTGGTGGCACTTTCTAAAACACATACCAGATGGGTTACTCTTTGGTTCCAGCCCCTTCCATGGCTCTCATTGTTTTCAGGATGAAGGTAAGTTCCTTAACTTGACCTTCAAGGTCCCTCATGGTCTGACTTCTGGTGGTCTCCCCAGCCACACTGTCCCCTCCTACCAATAGTCTTCATTCTCCCCCAGTGGACTCCAGTCTAGTACACAGGTTTATACTCTTAACTATCAAGTTTCAGATAAAACCAGCCAAGCTTTCCCTAAGCCCCATGCCTTCCCTTGAAATACTCCTCCCTGCCTTTGTCCACTGACACACTCCTACTCACATTTCAAAGCCCGCTTGATATCACCTCCTCGGAAAGCTTTGCCTGACCGATCTCTCCCACCTCTAATTCCTGTCTGGGCTTCCCCAATCCCAGCCAAGCCTTTCGTCTCAGCTGTGATCCCTGGGTTTTTCATTGTCTGTGCCAGTGTCTCTTCCTTCCATTTCCCTTCTCAACCCCAAATTGGGAGCTCCAGCTGAATTGCTGTTGATCCTACGGGGCGAGGATTGCAGCCCTGGAGGTTTAGATAGGTCCAAGATTCTGGGTTGTGGACTCTTGTCTTACCTGAATATAGAGCAGCCTAGACCATAACTTCTTGGTGTGACGCTGAACCTTGGCCCTGTGTCTCTGTGGACTCAGTTTGCCCATTTGTAAAATGGGAGAGTCAATCTAGAGGCATCTGACACTTGAGGACTCTAAGGGCCAGTCTTGGGCTGGAACCTCACAGCAGGTGATGAATATGTGAGGGGGAAACCACTGCCCATGCCAGGCTGGGTCATGACACAGGGCCATTGACGATCCTCGTCCAGCCTGGGTTCCAGGTGTTGGCCATGGACTGGGCTGGCAGGCCTTGGCATGCTCAGATGGAGTATCAAATCAGGACCAGAACCTCAGCTTTGCCACTTGCCTACCTGCCTTGTGAGCTGAGCAAGTCTCTTGGCCTCATGGAATCTGTTTTGTCTGTAGAATGAAGGGAACAAGAGCATAACCATGTGCCTCATGACAGTGCTTCAGTCAACAAGGGACCATGCATACGACGGTGGTCCCATGAGATTATAATGCTGTTTAGCTGTTTGGGCACACACATCCTCACCATTGTGCTATAATAGCCTCTGGCATCCAGCAGTTCTGGCAGCATAGCATGGTGCCCAGGGATGACAGGCTGCACCACACAGGGAGTGTGTAAGTGCACTCTGCGAGGCTCACCCCACAATGCATTTCTCAGATCACGTCCCTGTTGTTAAACAACACAGGTGTGGAGCGCCACCCCACAGGTCACGGGAGGGACATTCAGGGCACTGTCAGTGCGCTCACGTTGTCACCCATACGTGCCCTGGGTGCTGTGTCCCTGCTGTGTTTAGCAGGGGATGGGGGCCGTGACTGAAGGATCGAAGTCTAGACAACCCTGCTGGCCTGCGGAGCTCGGGCCAGGGCAAAGGGGCTACCCGGGCCTTGGTTTCTGGGGTCTATGGTGGGGAATAAGGCTGGGTCTCCAAGGGTCTTCCTGGTGTGATTTTCTCTAAGAATCCAGGACAGTGTTAGACAGGGGGTGCACGTGGGGGCTCAGAGGAGGGCTGGGGGCTTGGGTGGAGAAAGAGGCAGGGGTGAGGGGGTGGCATGGGGAGGCCCTCTGCAGGGTCAGTGACCTGGAGGTGGACCCAGGAGACTGCAGGCCAGGTCCAACGGCCCCACCTGTGCCCCATTTCCACATATCCCAGAGTCAAAGCACACCCTCGTTTCCCCACCTTCTGGCTGTGGGCCTGGGCCTTAGTTTCCCTTTCTGTAAATGTGGAAGCAGTCCCTTCCCGTGTTGGTGGGGTGGCGGTTCTGGCACAGGGCTTCGGTGTGAGCTCTGGCCGTGCTCTCGGGACCCTGGACATAGTGAACACCCCCTTCGCCTTCTACAAGGACTGAGCCGGAGGACTGACACAGGCAGCGCTGTCTGCTGCAGACGGCGCCGAGACTGGGGTGGGCAGTGGCCCTCACGACACTCCAGGGAGAGAGGAAGAGACAGAAAGGCGAGACAGACACACCACGGAGCCCACTGGGCGTCCTGGGGCCGGGAACCACTCCTGCGGGATCCGGCCCGTAGGTGGCGCCACGAGGCTGCAGTTGGGCCTCCCTTTCCGGGCCGAGGGTGGCGCAGAGCCGGGACCCCGGGGCGCGGGCACACTGCGCTGTGTGTCTCCGCCGCTATCGGTCGGTGGTCGGTGGGTGGAGGCCCTGCGTGCGTTTGGGGCGCCAGGGTTCTCACCCCGGCCAAGGCCAAGGCCCAGATGGACGCTCGGGCGGGCATCCTCGGCGGCCGGCCGCCCTTCACCCTACACCCCTCCCAGATGACACGGCAGGGCCTCGGCTACGAAGGCCCCACAAACACTGGCCCGCACCCTCGGGCCTTCAGGGGTTCCGTGAGGCCGCGGGCGCGCGCGGGAGTCGGTGCCTGCCGCCAATCCACCGTCGTCGACAGAGTGGCGGCGGGGTGGGGACAGGGCCATGTAACCGGCTGCGTGCTGTGGAGGCCACCGTGGGTGCACCGGTGCGGGTGCGAGCGCAGCGGACTCCGCCTTTGTTCCCGCGCCTGTTCCTCGGCTGCTCCGGGCGCTGGCCAGGCCGGGAGGCCCGGGGCGGGAGCTGAGCGGTTGGGCCAGCTGTGGGGGCCTTGCTAACATCCCACCCCCCGCCGCGGTCCCTGCCTCCGTTCCCAAAGGGAAGCCTGAGTCGGAAGAGGGTCGCCATCCCTGTTTGAGGGGAATGCAGCCAGAGAAGGCAGTTGACCCCCTCGCTACCCTGGATGTGGACGGGGCTAGAAAGTGGCATCTGAGGGGGTGGGGAGTGGGGCGTCCCCGACTCCAGGCCCCGCGGAGAGCCCGCACGTGCGCTCTGGCGGTGAAGGTCGCCAACTCTCTGCGTCTGCAGGTTGCCTGCCGTAGGCCTTAGCCTCCTTCCCAGTTCAGGGGCTCCCGGCGCCCACAAGACGCAGCTCATATATGGGGGGCGCACCCGGGCCAGAGCTGGCCTGACTTGTGGTCCGTGCTAGCATGCAAATAGGGATGTGATGTTCTTAGAAGAGGGGACAAGAAGACAGCGTTGCAGGAGCCAGAGCTTGGAGGCCTCAAGGCCAGAAAAACAGAAATGTGAAATGTGGACTTTCTCCCACAGGGTGTGGGGACGATCTTCCCACCACCCCCTCCCACAGACACAGACACACATACACAGTCACACTCTGTGTGGTCTGGAAGGGCTGCTTGCCTTCTCCAAGCCCTGAACAAAGCAGGCCTCTAGGTAACTTGATTTGGGGGCATCCTTCCCTTTTATAGCAGCGAGCCACAGCCGCAGGGAAGGGGGTGTGTCCTGGGCCTGGCACCATTCTGGTGCTCTGATTGGTTCAGAGATGAGCATGTGACCCACTCCTGGCTTTCAGAGATGAGCATGTGACCCACTCCTGGCCAATCAGAGGCTTTCCTGCTGGACGCTGGCCCTGCCTGGTTCTTCCCCTGGTTTTTGAGCCCCAGCCCCACCCTCTTTGATGATCAGGTTACTTAGTGGAAGGGGGTCATGGCAGTAGATATAAGAACCACTGCAAAGGAGTCTTGCAATGTGGGAGAGACACAGG
Source organism: Perodicticus potto (assembly GCA_963574655.1). Taxonomy (NCBI): domain Eukaryota; kingdom Metazoa; phylum Chordata; class Mammalia; order Primates; family Lorisidae; genus Perodicticus; species Perodicticus potto. Next base: position 26,850 of record CAUYRH010163444.1, on the reverse strand, counting down.
ACACTACTCCTCGAAAGCCTTCCTGACTTGAACTGGTTTGCATTCTCTCTGTCCTCCCATGGGGAAAGGTGTGAGCAGTTCAGGGAATAGCAGCAACCCTGCCAGAGCATTCCCGCTGGGAGGGGGAGGAGCATGAGGTCCAGCGTTGAACAAAATTCCCTGAGTGAGCGGGACAAGCTACCGCCCTCTTTGAGCCTTAGTTTACTTGTGTGTAAAATGGGACCAGCACTTCCTCTTTCGAGATCATTGCAAGGACTGAGGCACAGGATGGCAGACCTGGCTGGAGCAGGAGGAATGGCTGTCACCGTGGGCACCAAGTGCGTGTGTGCGCGCATGTGTGTGTGTGTGTGAGAGAGAGAGAGACACAGAGGGAATGATGGGGAGCAGGGTTCATCCCTGGGATGGGAGTGGGGGCTGGACCTGTCGGGAGGAGGAGTGCAAAGGCGCAGGGCCCAGGATCCTATTCTTGCCTTGCCACAGATCAAGGGTGGGGGCTGCTATTTCCCTGGTTGGTAGAGAGGCTCCCGCCTCCAGCCAAGGCGCAAGGAATTGGGAGGATCCGGAGGCGAAAGGGAAGGAGCAGAGTGATCACTGGGGTGGACTCTGGTGAAGGGAGAGGAGATGCGCTGAGGGCTCTGCGCCCCACTGAGGGCACTGAAGCAGAGCCCAGCAATGACTCTTAGTCACCTCCGTGCAGCCTCTGCCCACAGTCCTTCCTCTCATCCCTCACTCTCCTTGGGCCACCTGCTGCCTCCTCCTGCCTGCTCTGCCTTGAGTCTTTCCCTCCGATCCACTCACCGAGGACAGCCCAGGCGGCTCTCACATCCAAGCACGATCTTGAGCTTCCCAGCTTAAAACCCGAACACACCTGCTGGTTGCCTGCTAGACCAAATCCTGAGTTCCTAAGCTGCCCTGGGGAACTCTCCCTGCCCCTCCAACTCCTTACATGCTGGGTGAGCTGGGTTCCTCTGGGCCCCTCCACCCTGGAAATGCCAGGCCTGGGGCAGAGTACTTAGGGTCATAGGATTTGGAGCGTGAATCAGGACTCTTGTCTGTCCTAACGGTGTAACCACAGGCAAATCCTGCCCCCTCTGAGTTTCCGCTTCCTGAACTGCAGGACAGGGACAGTAATGTGAGTACCCACATCCCAGGGGAGTTGTGAGGTATAAAAACATTCAGCCCCGGGTCTGCACCCAGAAAGGGCCAGGCATGTGTGAGCCATGATGTTACCGTTTTCATGTGTGCCTGTCTAAGGAAATCCTGTTCAGCTTGAACCCAGTCTCCAGAAAGGTCTTGCTAGTCACTGCTCTCACCCCTCAAGGTGGTATGGAAGGACTAAGATCATGGAGTGCGGCTGCCATCGCCCACTGGGGCTGCTGGTGTCCCCCAGGAATTCTGCCCCTAACAGGGGGAGGTAGGGGATGGAGGACACAGGGCCATGGGGGACAGAGAGCCCTGAGAACAACCGGGAGAATAGAGTCCCTGGGGAATTGACATTATTTCCAGATAATTGCAGCTATCTAGAAAGACTCCACCTCCTATCCCAGACAAATGGAGGGAGACCTCTGGGTCCCGAGAGAGGAAAAGTTTGACTCCTGCCAAGTAGCTTGGGCAGCAAGGTGGGCCTGGTGCCCACAGGGAAGAAGTGACACAGTGAAAAGAAGAGCAGAGGTCATGGTTAATGCACTTCTTTCCAAGTGCTCAGCTTTTTGTTGTTTTTATTGTCTAGGCCAGCGGTTCTCAACCTTTGGGTCACAACCCACGGAACTATATTAAAGGGCCGTGGCATTAGGAACGTTGAGAACCACGGGTGTAGCCTGATGAAAAATGTGCTTTTTTCCATCATGAGAAAATTGGAGGGTGATGACTTCTAGTCATCGCATACCTGACTTGACGTCCTTCTGTCCGTGGTCCTGTTGCTGACTGCTGTCAACTGTCCCTATTTCAGGGAAATTGGGGGTGGGATGGAGGGTAGGTTGCAGGTCCCTGCCTCCCCATCTCTAGCCTCGCACATCTGACCTTCTTGAGGGGGTGGCTCCCCAAGTGGGGTGGGCGCAGAGGACAGGCATGAGAAAGGTTTGAGGGATGCTGACACTTTTCTTTATTCAGCAGGAGTCATTTACTGAGTGCCTACTCTTTCTTGGGACTCAGGCTAAGCATTTCGTGTCCTGCTTCCATGGGGCCCAAGCTGCTGGGGGCTGGGCACTAATTATGCACTATTTGGTTTCCAGAAGGGTAATGCTTATAACAGGACCTGGTTTTTACTGGGAATACCGAGAACTAAGACCTTAAGCGTGAGTCTATCAGGGCCCAAAAAGACAGTTTATTTATCCTTTTATTTATTTTTGAGTCTCGCTTTTTCCTCAGGCTAGAGTACCATGGGTTCAGTCTAGCTCACAGCAACCTCAAACTCCTGGGCTCAAGCGATTCTCCTGCCTCAGCCTCCCGAGTAGCTGGGAGTACAGGTGCCAGTCACCATACCTGGATAATTTTTCTACTTTAGGTAGAGATGGTGTCTCACTCTTGCTCAGGCTGGTTTTGAACTCCAGAGCTCAAGGAATCCTCCTGCCTGCCTCAGCCTCATAGGGTGCTAGGATTATAGGTGTGAACTACCATGCTTGGTCCTAAAAGGACAGTTTAGACAAAGGGGCCTGCTAGGCGGGTGCAGAACCTGAGGTGGGAAGGACATGGTTTTCTGAAGACAGGAGGGCAAGCCATGGAGCCAGGGCTCTGAGAGCAGGTGCATGACAAGGACTGGAGCAGGTGAGGCCTCCAGGCCGGCAGGGCCCCTGGCCCTGGGAAGGACTTTGAGTTTTGTTCTAAGCCTACAGGAGCAGCCACTGGAGGGTGTTAAGCAAGATGGGGGGATAGAGGAGTGGTTGGACCTGAGTTTCCAAAGGCTCCCCCAGCTTTTGAGAGGAGGGTGGTTGGAAGGTGTCACACATGTCCAGCAGGAGGAGGGGTGGAGGGCCCAGGGAGGAGGTGGTGGATAGGAGATGACAGCGCTTGCTGAAGGACAGGATGTGTGGAGCAATGGACAGGAGGCCCAAGGGTCCCCCAGGTTTCTGACTTGGACAGCTGGATGATGACAGAATCGCTGCAGGGAGGAGAAGCAGGTCTGGGGGTGCCCGGGTTGGCCTAATGGAGGCCCAGGAGAACCTTCAGCTGTCATGCCTGCCAGGTTCTGAGAACTGGGGGACCTGAGTGGCCTGTTCACCTCCCACATCACGCCACGGGGGGTGACCTCAAGATGTTTTCTGATCATTGAAGAATGTGGGTCCTGGCCAGGTGGCCCATGGCCATGGACAGGCTGCTCTGCTCTGCCAGGAGGGCTTGGCTGCCTAGAGTGTCCCAGTCACTGTCACCTTCAGCCAGGGAAGGACAGAGGGTCCGAGTGCCTCAGGTGGACAGGTGGGCAGGGTTGTCCAGCTCCCTGGTGTTTTGGTCAGGAGAGCAGACTGGGTTTGAAGCCTGTGGGTCCCCCATAGCATGCGCTGGGTTGGGGGAGGCTTGGATCTGGTCCTGGGGAGGCAGAGTAAGGTTGGGGCAAGGAGCATTGTTTCTGGAGTCAGAGAGGTCTGGGATGGATTCTGGCCCTCATTTATACTGACTCAGTTAGGCACCGGGGCCTCTGTGCCTCAGTCTCCTCATCTGCAAAATGGGAATAATGGTAATCCCCAGCTCATCGGATCGTCAGGAAGATTAAAGTTAGCGTGCGTCTAGGGAGGGCTTGGTGCAGTGCAAGGTACGTGCTCAGTGCATGTGAACTGTTATCGTTACCATTACAGGTTCTGGACGCTCCAGTAAAATTGCAAGCAGCAGCCCTTGCAAATGCTGCTTCTTCCGCTCAGATGTCCCCGTCCAGTTGGTGTACTCCTCCTTGTCCTGCAGTGCCCGGGGCAGGGTCTTCTCTGGCAGCACCCAGCCAACTGTATTCCTCCCTCATGTGCCAGCCTGTGCCTGTGTGCCCTCCTCTCAGCGGTTACCCCTCCCTCCCCAGCTGGCCTCTGAGGCACTGGCTCTGGTTTCTCCTGTGTCCCCAGGGCCTGGCAGGGCATGTGGGATGCCATACAGCTTAGTGGGGCTTATTCTGGGCTGGGTGAGGTGTGAGGAAGGGGCCCAAGGTGGGCCAAGGTCCCTGTTGTGGAGATAGATGGAGGTTGAACCCACATGGGAGAGGCGGCGTCTTTGCTCAGGTCATCCTTGAGCACAAATACAGGTGACAAAGAAACAAGAAACAAGGGGTCATTGTCAGCGGCTAAGACCCAGGAGGCAGGTGGCCTAGGCCCGAGGGCACGGGCAGTCCAGCGAGGCCCACTCTTCCATTGGCCCTGGGCGTGGGTCAGTTCTAGGCCTTTGTCCTCAGCCCAAGTGGGAGACTTGTTCAGCCTGGTGTTGGGTTTTGAGAGAGAGGAGGGATTTTACAGCCTTCATGAGGGGAGGTGGCAGACAGGCAGTGGGTAGATGGCTTTCCCGGAATCCCAGATCTCACTTTAATAATTTGTTTCAAAATTAATGTCCATTCATGCCGGCTTCCCTGTTCCAGCTCATTGGAAGATTAAATAAAGCCCCCCCATCCCCCACCCCACGGAGGAGGGAGACCAGCCCTGTTCTCTCTGGCTGGGCTGGCTGCCTGAAGCCAGAGCAAGAAATAAATCTCCCAGAGAAAACCACTTTGCTCACACGATTTCAATCCAACAGGGCATAGTGGCCCCAGTCACTTCTTGTTTTATTTAGCTGATAATCTTTTATTGTATCAGGGGACCCTGGCAGACGCACCGCGTCTTTCCTGGCCATAGCTTCCCCAAATAGCCCGTCGCCCAAGCCTGCCCTCTTCTGCGCCCAGGTGTCTTCCCCTCACTGCGGGGTAACTGTCGGCGCCTAGAAGGTGGGTTCTTGGTCCAGGGCATGGGGAAGGGGCCGGCAGTGGCACAGCCAGGCCTCTGGGATGCTCTGCCTGCTAGATACCAGGTCTGGGGCCCCCACCCCAGGAGGTCAACGGAGGTGAGACTCACTCATTCACTCAGAAAGCTGCCTTTTCTCCACCAGCCTCTGGGAACAAGGGGCGCTGGACAGACAGACAGACAGGTTCGCCTCTTCTTAGAGTCACAGCTGTGGAGCTGCTGCCTTTGTTTTCCTGCATCACGTGGTTACTGCATCCTGCCCCTGTATCATTTTCCCTGACTCGGGCGTAGTCTTGTTCTCATTTGGTTTTATTTCTATTTTTTTTTTCTTTTGAGACAGTCTCACTATGTCGCCCTCAGTAGAGTACCACGGAATCACAGCTCACTGCAACCTCAAACTCTTGGGCTTAAGCGATCCTCTTGCCTCAGCCTCCTGAGTAGCTGGGACTACTGGTGCCCGCCACAATGCCCGGCTATTTTTTTGTTGTAGTTGTCATTGTTGTTTAGCAAGCCCGGGCTGGGTTCGAACCTGCCAGCCCCAGTGTATGTGGCTGGTGCCCTAACCACTGAGCTACGGGCACCGAGCCCATTGGTTTTATTTCATTTGGATCATCAAGTACAGAAACCAACATATTAATTCATAATACTAAGAAATATAGGAAGCTGATAAGGTATTCTAAAAGTAAGTAAAAACGAATCTTCACGTTACAGATGCATGTGATTGGACAGTGATAATGAACTCTTTTAGTTAGGGGGTCAGGAGAGAAAATTTTACAGCTAGTTAAGGTACCCGATTACTACTTTGCCCGATATTTATTAGTTTTTGTCTTATTACCTTTTCAGCATACCTCTTTATACTACTGCCAGTTAATCTTCTTATGTATTAACAACTTTCCCACACGGAAAGTTCTTTGAGTTTATAATCATATTTACCTTTCAGAGTTCAACCTGGTCCAGTACAGTGTTTTGTATTCTCACTGGAGCCTGATAAATGTTACGTAAATAAAGATTTGGTTCTGATTTCTTAAATATATTTCTAGTTTTTAAGTTAAACACAACTTCTTATTTTGAAGTGATTATAAACTTACAGGAATTTGCAAAAATACTATGGACACTCCTGGCTACCCTTGATTCAGCTCCTCCCCAAGTGACATTTTGCATGACCGTGGTACAACATGAAAACCAGGAAACTGACAGGGCACAAGTGTTAAGCAGACAGGGCCTGATTCAGATTTCACCAGGCTTTACACACTTTGGTTTCTGTGCATGTGTGTTTATGCATTTTACTACTAGGTGTGAGTTTGTGTGACTCGGATGTATTTAATGACTATTTTTATTTCTCCTAACTTTTGAATTTTGGGAGTATAACTTTCATAGTGTAAGGCAGAGATCTTAAGTGCACAGCTCAGTGAATGTTTTACATGTGGCCCTTCCCTGGAGCAGGGCAGTCTTGATTGTTCTTGCACTTGGGGAACAGTTCGTGCCCCGAGTTTGGCTCCTTTTGGAGTGTGAGCTCGGGGAGGTCCCTGTGGGTGCCTTTCATCAGGGGTGTAACTCGCTTCCTTTACTGCTGTCGCTCAGCACAGAGAGTCTGTGTTGATTGCACACATGCACCAAATGTTATACGTTTTTTAAAAAATGGGTCTTGTTTGGGGCAATGTTCCAAGCACTCAGGGCAAGGGGCTGAACTAGACAGACCCTGTCCCTGCCCTAACTGAGCTCAGAGTCCATGAGGAAACATCAGGAGAGTGAGGGGGCTTGGAGAAGAGGGTCAGTCCTGGTGAAAGGGAACAGCAGAAAAGGGGAAAACCGAAGGCATGGCCAGACGAATGCTTGGTGGTAGAATGGGAGGGTGGGAGAGCTTATAGGGGACAGGAGTGGGTTCAGGGCTGGGCCCAGTAGGAGAGAACACAAGGGCTGTGGGTGGCTTTGAGGAGCAGGGAGGAATGGGGACTTTACCCTGGGGGTTGGGCTCTAGGGCCAGAAAAAGGCTTTGAGCAGGGAACAGCAATGCTCCTAGGTAACACATAAACAGGCCAGGTGTGGTGCCTCACGCCTGTGATCCTAGAGCTCTGGGAGGCTGAGGCAGGTGGGTCTCCTGAGCTCAGGAGTTTGAGATCAACCTGAGCAAGAGTGAGATTCCGTCTCTACTAAAAAAATAGAAAAATTAGCCAGCTGTGGTAGTACACTCCTGTAGTCCCAGCTACTCAGAAGGCTGAGGCAAGAGGATGACTTCAGCCCAAGGGTTTGAGGTTGCTGTGAGCTATGAGGCCACTGCACTCTACCTGGGGCAAATGAGCAAGGCTCCATCTCAAAAAATAAAAAAAAAAAAAGAAAGAAAAGAAAAGAAAAACAGAAAATACATACACATGATCTGGGCAAAGACGTTTTGGATGTGACCCTAAAAGCATAGGCAATGGAAGCAAAGCAGACAAACTAAAAAGCCTCTGCCCAGCAGTAGGAACAACTGGCAGAGTGAAGAGGCGACAGAAGGGGAGACAATATGAATATTTGGAAACCAGATATCAGATAAAGGGTTAATATCCAAATATATTTAGACTAAACAATTCAACAGCAAGAAAACAAATAACCTGATGAAAAAATGGGCAAAGGGGCCTGACACAATGGCTTATGCCTGTAATCTCAGCACGTTGGGAGGCTGAGGTGGGATGATCACTGAAGGCCAGGAATTTGAGACCAACCTGGGCAACATAGTGAGACCCCCATCTCTAAAAAAAAAAAAAAAAAAAAAAAGGGAAAATGAGCCGGGCATGGTGTTGTGCACCTACAGTCCCAGCTACTAAGGAGGCTGAGGCAGGAGGATTACTTGAGCCCAGGAGTTGGAGGCTGCAGTGACAAGATCATGCCACTGCGCTCCAGCCTGGGTGGCAGAGCAAGACCTTGTCTCTGAAAAAAAGCTGTTGTACTATATGGTAACTACAGTCAATAACAATACCCAGCATACTGTGAAATTGCTATGATCCAGAGCACATTTGCTGTCACATTAGAAATCCAGAGAGTTTGCAGAGGAAAAGTCCCCAAACACAACGCGGCCCCCGATGGCTTAGAATCTTCGCATTTCCGTGGTAGAATTTACAGAGCCTCGGGTGAGTAGGAGGTGGGGATGCCTTACCATCATTGGAAATAAGTGCATTTTGGGAGCCTAATCATCGTCAATGCTGGCTTAATTGTTATGTACTTAATTTCCCCAGGAAAGAAGACTATTGCTTCTGTCTTACCCGGGAGTAAGCAGAGACTGGGAGAGGTAACTTGCCCAAAGTCACACAGCTCAAGAACAGCATAGTTGGGCTCAGACCTAAGGCAGCTCTGGCTCTGTCCATCCACCTCTGTCAGATCCAAACAACTGGCCAAAGAAGGCAGGGAAATGCCAAGGACGGCGGATGGGTCCTCAGGCTCCACTTGGGGGGGTGCAAAGCCATGTTGAGGCCAGGGGTATCCTGGGCCACGCCAGGCTGGATGGCAGCTGGCTCAGCCTTGCCCGCTCTGGTCACCTTGCCCCAGGGTCCTGCTTGTCCACCCTCTGCTGAGCGAGATGCCTCTTGCCAGGCTTGTTCAGCTGGGGGTGGGGAGGGGGTAGACGTCAGTCCTTTCCTGGTGCTCCTTTGCCCAGACGTGGGTGTGGTGGGAGGAGGTGGTGCCAGTTGGAAAATACTCCTGGGATTTGTTTGAATCAGGACGGTAAGGCAGCAGACACTGAAAGGTCGAGGCCATTGAACGTGTTTATCACTCACTGCTCCCTCAGAAGGGGCACACCCGCCCTGGAGGGCCACAGCCTTCTGTGGTTCCCAGGGAGGGAATGAACAGGCCTGGTAAGCACCAGGGGCAAGTGCAGGCCTGGATTACGTGAGTAGTCTGAGGAATGTCAGGGGGCTCTGGTCGGGAGGGTCATGTCCAGTTGCCTGGTACCTGGCCCTGGGGAGATTCAGGGCAGGGGGAATACTGGCTTAGCTGTGAGAGCTGGAGAACAGGGGTGTGGGAGATGTGGAATTTGGGGTGGTGGGTTCACATGTGAAAGGCCTGTTATTTGTTGTGGCTAAGAATTATTATTGTTATTTTTTGAGACAGAGCCTCGAGCTATCACTCTGGGTAGAGTGCCGTGGCGTCACAGCTCATAGCAACCTCCAACTCCTGGACTTAAGTGATTCTCTTGCCTCAACCTCCCGAGTAGCTGGGACTACAGGCACCTGCCACAACACCTGGCTATTTCTTTTGGTTGTAGTTGTCATTGTTGTTTGGCAGGACCGGGCCGGATTCGAACCCACCAGCTCTGGTGTATGTGGCTGGCGCCTTAGCCGCTTGAGCTACAAGCGCCGAGCCATGTTGTCACTAAAAATTAGCTGGTTGTGGGAGGCAGTTCCTTCAGGATTAACAAGGCCTCTAAAATGTCAAACCATCATAAAATACAGAAAAATAAAAAACATGATTTGGCTGGGCGTGGTGGCTCATGCCTGTAATCCCAGCACTCTGGGAGGCTGAGGCAGGTGGATTGCTTGATCTCTGGAGTTTGAGACCAGCCTGAGAAAGAGCGAGACCCCATCTCTATTGAAAATAGAAAAACTCGCTGGGCATTGTGGTGGACACCTGTCGTCCCAGCTACTTGGTGGGCGTTGCGGGGCTGAGGCAGGAAGATCACTTGAGCCAAAGAGTTTGAGGTTGCTATGATCTATGATGCCACAGCACTCTGCCCAGGGCACAAAGTGAGACTCTGTCTCAAAACAAAAGCAACAACAAAAAAACAAAACTAAAAACCCATGAACAGCGTGGGTGGCATCTGACCTATTCCAAATGATTAACTCTGGGCCTGCTCAGAGCCCAGCCCTGGGAACCAATGGTGGCTGGACAGGCAAGGGGCGGCCTCATGGGTCTGCCCTGCTGTGAGACCCAGAGTGGGCTTTCTAGTGGGAGATGGTTTCATTCCCACTTTATGGGCTAAATTGTGTTCCCCCCACCCCCAATTCATATGGTGAAGCTCTAACCCCCACTACCTCAGAAAGAGACTGTGTTTAGAGATAGGGCCTTTAAGGAAGTAATTCAGTTAAAATGAGGTCATTAGGGTGGGCCCTAATCCAATTTGACTGGTGTCCTTGAGAAGAGAAAATTAGGACACAGACACACACAGGGAAGATGATGAGAAGACGGCCGTCACAGCCAAGGAGAGGGGCTTCGGGAGAAGCCAACACCTCCCGGTCGGACTTCTGGCTTCCAGAACTGTGAGAAAATCAATTTCTTTTGTTTAAGCCCCCAGTCTGCTTTGTTGAGGCAGCCCGGGCAGATGAATACACCCTCTAGTCTATCTGAACCTGCCTTTGGAGTTGTGAGCAGGGCAGCCCCAGTAGCTGATACCACTGAGAATCCAAGACACTCAATTAAACTTGAATTTCAGATAAACAATGAATAATTTTTTAGCATACATTGCATGATATATACTTATACATGTACTGAAAATGCCTTATTTATCTGAAATTCAAATTTAATAGTACTCCTGGATTTGCATTTGCTGCAGGGGCCACCAGACCCCAGCTCCAAGGCAGTGGCTCCCACCTCCACAGAGACTCAAGGACACACAGACCAGCCTGGGAGCCCAGAAGCAGGTTGGAGCCAGAGGCTGCTTCCCGGGCCCCAGCCTCTCTCCCCAAACGACTCTCATCTCCCGCACAAACATATTTATTGGGCTTGATGGCAAACAGATTATGCTTGTCCCAGGAAGGGCAGCTCGAAAGAGAAAACCTTGAAGTCCGGGAAATAATGATGAGGGGAGTTAAATTAAAGTGCATAAAACCCTCCCGAGAGATAACGTCAGGGTGAGTTACAGGCCCGATAAGGGACTGGGGGCTCGCAGAGGGGGCTCAGAAAGGTCGCCCAGCAATGCGCAAAGGACCAGGAATCATAAATATGGGGCAAGATGCCCAGCCGGGGTCACCAGGGTGAAAATATTGGGGTCATTCCAAAAACAATTATCCTGCTTGGTTTGCTCTTCAGGTCTTGTAAATCTTTCACCTTTTATAAAAGATTTCTGGAGAAAGAAGCATTTTGGAAGCTTTAACTGATTTTTGTGCCTGCTTGCTTCTGGGCGGTTCTGCTGAAAGAAAACAAAAAGACAAAGGAGGAAATGCAATTACCCAGCATTCTCAGGGGCACAAGGATGCACTGACTCCTTTCCTCTTACTCCTTGGAGAATTTGGGCTGCCCTGGGTTTTGAGTCACCCTATTTGGCATCTTAACACAGTTCAATAATTTGTTTGTTCTGTTGTGAATCCAGTTGCTCCCCCATGGGCCCTGCTTCAGGGCCAGTGAGGTGGCCATCTTGGCTGTGAAGGCGGCCATCTTGGCAATGTGGAAGCCGCTCCAGCTGGCAGTGCAGCCATCTTGACTGATGTGGTCATTGTCTTGGCTGCATGTAGCCAGACTCATGTGCCCACACTGAGCTCCCAAAGCTGGAGAGTGGGTCTAGGCCTCATGCTCAGGGCTCTGGCTGCATTCTGCTTTCCTACCATCTACCCAAGGGTATCCTGGGTCCAGCCCTCTGCTCTGCAGCTCTGTCTGTGTTCTAGGCTGGTTGGTTTTACCAGCAGAAGGTAATAATTTGTTCCACAAATGTGTACTGAGCACTTGTTACATGCTGGCCACTCTTCTGGGCCCTAGTGCCTAATCCTCATCGCAGGGCTTCAGCTTCTAGGTAGCCATTTCCTAGGTTTCTCTGTCCCCCACTGAACACGCACAGCCACCAAGTTGGCTGCACCTTCAAAATCTCTCTCCCATCTACTCATTCATTTATTTCTTTTGACCCTGAAGAGAAAGGATTATCAGCCCATTTTCCAGATCAGGTGACTGAGGCACAGAGATGAAGTGACAGGTCTCGTGTCACATAGACAGGGGATGAGGCAGAGCTGGAATTTCAAGCCTTCTCTGCACAGCTCCAGAACTGTGTCCCGGCTGCTGTCTTGTGCTTCTCAGTCAAGAATAATGAAGCGTTATGAGTGCAAGGTCTGGAGTCAGAAAAAATCTGGGTTGGAATTTCTGTCCTGCTTCCCCCTAGCTGAGTGACCTTCGGGGGGAGGTGTCACTGAGCACTCAGCCTCTCTCCTCATCCATGCCTTGGGCACTGTGCATAGTGCCACAGCCCAGCCTGGTGCATGGCGTGTGCAGCTCATGCACTCTGGGACCCAGGCTTGGAGTCTGGGGGTGGCAGCTTACCTGTGTGCACGAGAGAGAGTTTTTTCCCCACTGGTCGGGCACTCCTGCCACAAGGAAACTATTCAAACTGAATTTGAGCTGAGTGGGACTTGGAGCTCCTTCAAGTTTCAGCCCTACTAAAGTCTGTGGGAGGGAGCGAGAGGGAGGCCATGGGCAGGCTAAATTCAAGAGTGTTCGTGTAGGAACTCCCACTTGCCAATTCATTCATTCACTCACGCGTTCATTCAGCAAACATTATTTTGTGCTAGGCTTGCTGTTGGTGCTGGGAGTACAGTGAGTTGGGAATAAGATACAGTCCTCCCTAGCCAAAGCTCAGTCTTGGGGTGGGAGACAGATGGGAACCGGGAGGCCCGGAAGGAGGCCACTGATATGTGAGGGTGACGTGGCTGAAGGCAGGAGTTGCTCTGAGGATCCTGTGGAAGTGTATGGGGTGACTGAGGCCCAGAGAAGCAAAGCAACTTGCCTCTCATCACACAGTGAACAGCCAGTGGAGCTGGTTTGCCTGACCCAGGCATCATGCTCTGAGTCCACAGCCTCCTGAAACAGCTTCCCTGAGTTATGACCTACGCCAGTTTTAGGCATGTGGACAGGTGCTTTGGCAAAAAATGTGCCTGGGAAACATTGCGTATGTGAGCCCTGCTTGGAGCACAGTGCATGGTGGCCCATTAAAGGCTCTGAGGGGTTCCGTGGGAGAGAAACCTGCTTAGCCGTGTTCCACATGGCATTTCCCAAACCTCTGTGACCATGGAACCCTTTTGGGACCAGGGCACTTCCCTACATGGCATCCCAGGCTCCTTAGCCAGCCAGGGCTGTCGCCACTGGTCACACCTGCTGCCCCCCATTTGGGAGTCAATGCTCAAAGGTGGAGCCATGACAGTCAGGGTCAGGGGGCCCTGGGAGGCCTGGTCGTCTTCAGGCTGGCGGCCATAGGTGATAAGAACGAGAAGAAGGGTGACAGGTGACCTAGCCTCAGAGGAGGGGAATGTGGCTTGGCCCTTGAGGGCCCGGCCTTGACTAAGATGATGGCTTCAGGGGGTCACGGCCACCCAGCCCCAGCAGCCCTTCCCCAGGGGCTCTGGAAACCAGGAGCAGGGGCAGCAGGTAGAGCCCCAAGGGCTGAAGTGGGTGTGTGGCTTGGCAGGCTTCCTGGAGGAGGAGGTTGGAGTCAGGCCAGTGGAGATGGCCCAGCTCAGGCCTCTGTAGGGAGGCCGTGGATAGTGACAGTGAGGCTTGGAAGGACAGCCAGAGAGGCCCGTCAGATCCTAGCTCCACAATGAGCAACACGCGCCTCGGAAAGACAGCACGACTCCCCTGAGGCTGGACGTCCTCCTCTGTAAAATGGGATCCTTCAGGGCCCAGACAGGGGTGGCTGAGAGGAATGTTCCTCTGGCAGCAGCGCTGGCCTGGGAATAGACAGAAGCCACTCAACAGTCTTTCTCTTCTGAAGAACCAAACGCTCTGGAAAACACTCCTTGACCTGCAAAAGCCCCAACTGGACGCTCCTGTGGGTCTGTCACAGACACGACTTTGTAAATCAAATGTGGCAGGGAGATGTGTGCTGAGAGGGTGGCCAGCTGTTGGGCTGTGGGGGAGGGGCTGCTCAGGGACCCACGGTCTCCTTGGAGAGCAGACGCGCTGCCCGGCCATGCCAGGTGCAGGTGTGTGGGGCGGGCGGGCGGGTGAACTCACACGCATGACACTGGACACAGGGCGTGTACACACAGACGCACACTGCACACACACGCGTGTACACACTCACACATCTGGGCACACACAGACACACACACAGACAAACACACATACCAGCAGATGCACACACAGACGCTGCAACACTCACGGAGACAGACACTTGCACGTCCGCGCACACAGACGCAGGTACACACTTGCACGCTCTCAGACTCCGGCAGGGTGGAGGTGCAGGGATGGAGATCAGAGCCAGGTCTGCGGCCCATGAAAGGTGAGGGGGCGCAGAGTTCCCTCACCTTTTAGGTCTTGTCACTGAGGACAATGCTAAGGGCCTCTGCTTTGGGAGAGTTTGAAAACGGTGGTGAGCACAGCGCTGGGCACAAAGGCACTGCTGACCAGGCCTGTCCACTCTGCCGCCCCAGGCCAGGAGCAGCCCCTCCCTTTGCAGTCCCTTCCCCGGAGCCCAGGGGCCCAGATGGGCTGCTGCTCACAGCCCCTTGTCCTGATGGGGCATGCCCAAGGATGGACATGTGTCCCCTGCCAGGCCAATGGGACGGAGTATGTGCTATCTGGGGGAGCGGTCCTGTCCCCTGGAAGTCTCTGCTCTCTCTTGCCCTCCCAGATGGGCATGCCATGGAGGGTGGTCTAGGCGGTGCAGGGTTGTGCCTGGGAGTCCTGACTGTGGGTGACAGACGCATTGAGGAAAGGCTGGTCTCCACGTCCGGGGCATGTGGAGGTGTGGCTGTCAGCCCGAGTTCACTCTGATGGTCTGTCAGTGACGGCCCCTCACAGCCTCCTAGGCAGTGACGCCCATAAGTCCCCCTCCCACCCATTCAACATGGGGGAAACTGCAGTTCTGCTAAGCGGGAGACTTGTCGGTAAGGATAAGGAGGACCCTATAGCAGGGGTGTTTGTACAGGTTGACCTCGTGGCCCCGAGGTCAGGGCATCTGAGCCCGGACTCCCCATCACACCTCTCCGCAGGGGGTCAGATGGTGGGTGCCTCTCTTCCTCCCCCATGGCGAATGGCTCTTGGGGCTCTTTGTCTTGGAATCTGTGCCTCTCGGGTGTCCACCAGTCTGTCGGCCTCCAGCTGAATCCATGGGAGTTGGGCTCTCAGCCCTGGCTGCAGATGGGCTTGTGGGAAGACTGTATTCACCTCTGCTCTCTAGAACCCCCTGGCCCACAGCTGCCTGCTGCAAACATCTGGTCACCAAGCTCTGGCGGACGAGTAGGAGCCCGTTGGACCACGAGTTCCCCAAGGCCAAGGTCCAAGTTAGGTCATTTCTGACTTTGGCCTCATTCAATAGGACTTTGCAGATGGCCGGTGAGGCTTGGTGCAGGGTGAGTGCCAGTGGGTACTTGCTGAATGGACACTTGCATTCCTACTGGGTTGGGGAACTCACCACCTGTCAGGAAAGTGCTGTCATCTTACTGGTGGTCACCTGCCCCCCTGAATCTGGAGGGATTTCAGCAGCCTGAGAAGGGTCCCTATTCCTTGGCTCCATCCCTCCAGACCCCACACCCGGGGTGGAGACGCCCTCTGTAAATCTGTGTTAACAAGCCTGCTGTGGTGGCATGTTTCTGCGGTGCCCTCAAAAGGACAGTCAGCCCGTCCCACTCTCCAGATTGCATGTTTCCATGTTGTAAATTTCTCCTTCTGGTTGATGACAGCAAGTGCTTGGCCGCATAGGACCCATCACAATTGGCTCCTAATGCCCAGGGGCCCTCCCTGTGTGTGAGCCTGGTGGCCCATTTCACAGAGGGCCTCTCTGAGGATGGAGCGAGTCATCCGAGGCCCTGATGTGGTGACTTAGGATGGGGGTGGGGTGGGTGGGCCTCCTGCGCCAGGGTGGTATGAAGCCCCCACCTCAGAGTCCCCCCAAGGCAGCTGAGGACCCCTCCCTGACATTTCCAGGTCTTCCCCTGGCCTCTTGGCCTGACCCTGGGAGGGGGGCGGCACCGAGAAAGCCAATGAGATGGAGGGGCTTTGCATGGATGCCCTTGGGGACTTGCACTGCTGTGGAGCTGAGGTCTCAAGAGCTGGGCAGGAGTGTAGATCAGTCAAAACACAAATCCTGGGTCAGCACTGAGCTGAGGCTTCTGTGTTTTCGGTTTTGTGGTAGACGTGACAGCGCTAGTCCGCAAGCTCAGTTGGGCAGCTTACGGCACCAGCTTAGATCCTGCCCGAGCCCGCAGCCTGGGGCCCCCTCTGAATGAAAATGGGATGGACACCTCCAAATGTTAACCCAGTCCTGCCAGATCCCTCCCTGCCTCACTGACAGCCCTGTCGTCACCATCTGGCTCCCTTGCCGGCCACTTCATCCTTGAGGTTGTCCCCTTTGTGGAGCTGATAACCTCTTTTCCTGCATGTTTACTCAAAACATCTCCTGGGCACCAGCTCTAACCCTGGTCTCATTAGGGACAAGAAAACTGGCACAGATAAGCACGACAAGGTCATCTTCTGGCACCAGGCAGAGCTCGGATCTGAACCCAGGCCTTCTGAGTGCGCAGCCCACATTCCCAGCCCCTAGGCCAACCCCGGGCCTCCCAACCGGCTTCTGGGATGAATCCTCTGGTTCTCCCAGGGCAGCCATCAAGCATAGTCTCATTTTCCAGCAGGGAAATGGAGAGGTCTGACACCTCCCCAGGATTCCAGGGTTTGGCCAGAACAGCATCTCCTCAGATGAGGTGGGTACAGAGGTTTGGCATAATCTTGCTTCTGGAACTTTCTCTTCTAATTTATAGCCTCCCCCAGCCCTTTTCTCTAATGCACATCAGCTAAGCCCTTAAAATAGTCAAGGGCTTGAAGAACGCTAAAAATTTAATGTATGTTAAAAGGGTATTCAATTCTAAACTAAAATTTACATGGAAATATGACATTAAAATATTTTTAGCTTTCAGGAAGCTGGGGGTTGGAATGCTATAATATAGACAAATTTTATCATTTTAAAAAGAATTAGCCTTACAGTATTTCTTACGTATCCACAGAGTTAAAGCACAAAGATGGGAGCCCTTCTGAGGCTATGCAGCGGGGGCGGGCAGGGGTGAGGAGGGGAGAGGCAGCTTGTGGGGGGCCTGGGAGGGAGGGTGCAGGCTCCCCTGCCCCCTGACATCCTGCCTTGGCCTGTATGCTCCCAGAGAGTACATGACCAGGTGACAGAGCTCCATGGCTGTCACCAGTCCCTACTCTGTGCAGGGCCGAGCACATTATCTTACTTCTCATGGACCTCCCTGAAGAAGGAGGGACTCTGTCTCAGGTGAGCAAATGGCTCAGAGAAGTCAAGGCATGAACCTGGGTCACACAGCATGGAGTGGGATTTCATTCCTCCTGCAGATTCTCAGCTCAGTCGTCAGCCTCCGGGCTGTGTGAACCTCCACTTGTGGGGATCCCGGGAGAGGAGGGTGGCAGGGCGAGGAGGTGGGCACTGTGTGAATGAACACATGCTGATTTGGGAATCTTTGGGGCTGAGCTCACAGATTGAAAGAGGCAGCGGAGACTGCCCTGTGCACTCACTGCTGGGGCTCCCTCACTAGCACCCAGCTGCCTGTCTGGTTCTGGGGCCATGAATCTCCCCCAGTCTTCAGGAGCAGTGTCCTGCTTCTGAATGAGGAGGGGGGACCCAGGGGCAGGACCCTGGCTATGAGGTGGGGCAGGCAGAGCCCAGCACCCTGCTCCAGCCATCCCTCCGCCACACCTCCCTCCCTAGCCCACCTCTGCTCCTGGCAGAGGCCCTGGGGTGAGACCCCCATGGCCCAGCGGATGACCAGCCCATCTGGACAGTCCTATTGAACAAAGGTCAGGGGTGAGGGAGGACCTGGCACTTGGTGGTCACAGCTAGGGGTGCTGATTGGATGGTCACCCCAATGAACCTAAGTGGGAGCTGAGCACTGGCCACACTACTGAGCCCTCAGCGCCAGGAGGGCCCTCTTACTATCTCCATTTTACAGCCAGGGAAACTGAGGCTCAGGGAGATTGAAGAATTTATCCTCAACACCCAGCTAGCCACGGGCAGGGCCAGGACCCCTACCGGACTACATGTCTCCTGCTGGCCCTGAGGAGGCCCAGGGGCAGCTCTTCCCATCAGCTGCTTGTGCTGGTGCTGGAGCACGGGGCTGGGGAGCAGCCCCGTCCCGGGGAATCCGGCAGGGAGGGGCGCCCGGCGGAAATGACCACTGGCTGTCTGACAGGCACCTCCCGGCCAGCACCTCCAGGAGGTCACTCATTGGCAGTTAAAAATCTATTGTGACTTGTCAGAAAAATGAACAAATGGGCACATTATTTTTTCATTCCAGACCTCAGCATCTGTTTGTCTAATCAGGAAGGAGAGCGGGAAGTCGGTGAGGGCTGCCACGCGTTTTAGGCAAGTTTTCCTCTGTCAGAGGAGTTTAAACGGGTAATGAACAGGCCGCAGTGATTTGAAATATAATCCCATTATGCTGACGAGATTACCGGGCTTCAGACTTCACAAATCACTCCCAGGGCTTTTATCCAGAACAGCACCCTGTTGGAAGTTTGCATTTAAGGAGAGGTGTTTGGGGAGAACACAACAGCTTTAACCTTTTCCCTCTCCTTGGTTGCTTTCCAAGGAGCAGGGTCCACCGAGTGGGGCCATAATAGGGCCCTTGGACTCTAGGGTGTCTGGGCCATACCGGTTGAAGCAGAGGCCTGGTGTGTCTGGGGGACAGCTGGGGATGGAGGTGAGAGGCCAGGGGGCTGGACTCTGAGCCTTTTCCGCCACTTCCCAACCACATGGCCTTAGCTGAGGGACTTTGTTTCTTTTCTCATCTGTAAAATGGGGATCAGGTAGGCGTGAGGATAGCCTGAGAAAATGGTTAATTAAATAGTAAGTAACATTAGCTGACAACTTAATAGGAGGCAGGAAGCAGGCTGGGCATTGTGGCTCACGCCTGTAATCCTAGCACTCTGGGAGGCTGAGGCAGGTGGATTGCTTGAGCTCAGGAGTTTGAGACCAGCCGGAGCAAGAGTGAGACCCGTCTCTACTAAAAATAGAAAAACAAAACAAAACCAAAAAACAAACAAAAAACTAGGTGGGTATCCTGGCCAGCACCTGTAGTCCCAGCTGCTCCAGAGGCTGAGACAAGAGGATAGCTTGAGCCCAAGAGTTTGAGGTTGCTGTGAGTTATGATATCACAGTACTCTATCAGGGCTACAGAGTGGTACTCAGTCTCAAAAAACAAAAAGCAAAAAAACCACTAGAAGGTGATTTCTGTTAGCCTAGAAGGGATGTGTAACTGTGGTCATACACAACACGATTTTAGGAGTGCACAGGTAGACATTTCTAATTTGAAGTCATGTATCTTTTAAGTTTTTAGAAATAGGATCTTCCTATGTCACCCAGGCTGGGTCTTTGGTTTTGGCAATCCTCCCACCTCAGCCTCCTGAGTAACTGTGACCGTATATGTATATATTTTTTGTTTTTATTTTTTCTGTATGTGTAAAACTGGTATCCTTATAATAAATGTTTTTATTTTAACAAGGACCAGAACACATATATGCAGGTCACCAAATCCGTGACCTTGTGGCCATTCTGGTTGAGCATGGAGTTTAAGGTAGAGAAGAATGTTAGCCTGCATCAGTTTAAATCATCAAGGAGCTGCTGCCAGCCTGAGGTGGGACGAGTGGGCGGCATGGTGTCATCTCACGATGGCAGACATTATGACTGTTTCTCAAACATGGGGGACTTTCCATCCCCAGGGGGTCACACTCCTTTTTTCTTGGAGCAGATGTCACCACGGGATGGATTCTGGCCAATGGAATGTGAGTGAGGGGGAAGCAGCATGCATCTCTTTCCAGGCATGGTATTTTGTTCCTGCTGTTCTGTTCTCTAGCCCTCCTGTCCCCTGCCCTGCCTTCGTGGAAGCCTGAAGAGGATGGCTTTGGGTGAAGAGAAATAATAACCTTTTGCTCTGTGAAGCCCCTGAGGTTTGAGGGCTGCTTGTTGTGCAGCACATCACAGCCCATCCTGACTAGTGAACTCATCTTGTCCTCACAACTTTCCTTTGAAGGGGCTAGTATTGTCTCTATTTTACAGAATGGGAAACCGAAGCTCGCAGAAATGAAGTAATCCACCCAAGGAAACCCCAACCAGGAGACAGAGTGGGAATTTGAACATAATCTGCGTGACTCCAGGGTTTGCTTTCTTAGGAAAAGTGCTGGATGAGCGTTTGTTTCACCAGATCAGTTGGCGAGAAAGGGCAGGGCAGGTGGGAGCTGGTGGGCACAGAGGCCAGTGAGCATCCTGTGATAGAGACAGAGGGAGACCTGGGGACTGAGAGGGAAAAGGGGAACCTACCCAGTGTCAAGTAGATGCCAGGTATTGGGGTTTCTTTCTCTGTTCTTTTTTTAAATATACAAAACATTTTATCATTTTAATCTTCTTTGTGTGTGTGTCTTGCCAGGGCTGGAGTGCAGTGGCATCATCATAGCTCACTACAATCTCGAACTCATGGGCTCAAGCAATACTCCTGCCTCAGCCTCCCGAGTAGCTGCTACTATAGCTGTGTGCCACCCTGCCTGGCTAATTTTTAAGATGTTTTGGTGGAGTCCCAGCCCGGAACTGTCAGGGAAGTTCAGCTAAGGATAATCACACTGGCCAACAAGAAGTGCCGACTTGAGTGGCAGTGAGCGCCCCAATGCCAGACGTATACAAGCAGAGGTGCGAAGACTCTGGGATGGAATGTGCTCTTAGTGTCCCAAGGAGAGGAGGGACTTAATGACCCCTCAGCCTTCTCAGCTCTCAGAATTCTCCTTTAGAAGCAGAGAAGCTCCTGTTTGGCAAACCGAAGCCACTAGAAGGAAGGTCGGCCTCACTGTGATTCCGAGGTACTTCAGACATCCCTGGAGAGGTCATCTAACACAGCACCTTTGCTTTCAGATTAGGGAGCTGAGGACCCACAAGGCAGCAACCAGCTCAGAGCTGCAGGGCCGCCAACTGCAGGGCAGAGCCCAGATGTTAACAGCAGGGCTGCCGTACCTGCCAGGCACCAGTGGGCGTCTGGGGCCAACCTCTGAAACGAAGGTGATGACAGGAGTTGCCAGAGGTTGTGGGTGGGAGTTGTGGACTAACACACATTTAACAGGGCAGCACACAGCCTGCCCTCAGAAGACTGGGAGGGGGAGCGCGTCCTCAGTGGCCAGCTGGGCCGGGGCTGTAGGGACCCACTGCCCAGGCCTGTCAGGCTGCCCACACTTTGTCAAGTCTCCAACTGAGTCCAGAAGCCCAGTTGTGAATCATCACTGCTGTGCTTTCTGCATCACGTGGAGTGGGGGTCTGAGGCGGTGCCAGGTCAGGAGACACGGTGGGAGGTGGCGGTAGGACCTGTTGGTCTCGTCAGTTGACTGGAGTGCACGGAGCTCCCGTGTCTCCAAGCCTGGTGCTGGGAAGAGTATGAGATGCTGTGTCCCAGGGACCTCAAGACTGGTCCTAAAATCTAGGTGTGGGGCGGGAGAAGGGCTGAGGAAAGGTGCTGCGGCGGTTCTCAACCTGTGGGTTGCGACCCCTTTGTAACAATGAAAACACATGGCGGCATTAGGTAGGCTGAGAAGCACGGACACTTGCTGGACCTGGGGGCTGGCGCAGTGTTCCCTGAAATTGCTCCTGACCTGGACATGTGAGTTTTGTGTGAACTGAACGTGTCACATTTCACCGTGGAGAACGGTGCTCAGCGCCGATTTTGTAATTGCGGGAGGTGATGATTCCAGGATCACCACTGAGTGAAGAGGGCCATTCTGTCCCGTCGAGGACCATGGGGCCCTCGGTTCACCCCAGGAATGCGGGTACCATATCAACTGCCGGCAGGGGTCAACGCCCACGAGTTCCCTGCAGAGCTGCTGTCTTCAGCAACATGTACGCAAGACTTCAGGAACTCAACACAATATATAAGAGAGGGCATTTATATGACTTTTATTTTAATAGTGAATATGTCACAAGATTTAATGACCAAATTAGTCATTTACATTTTTCAAAGATATCTAAATATAAAATTGCTAAAAATTCAAATACAGATAGCAAGCTACAAATCATATATTTTTTTGTTTCCAGGGCGGGTGGGGTAGGAATGGAAGACATTAGAAAAGGATGCTCCTTGTGGCTGAACTAAGGTCAGAATGAAAGAGGAATTCATTAAAATGACCCCTGTGCAAAGAAGTACACTCCGCTTTGCGATGCTGTTTTAGACGCATCTCTTCCTGTACAGCAATTTAAAAAATGTCTTAAATGCAGGTCCTCAGTGAGACATCGGGCCCTTGGCAGTGGCCAGGGATAGTACGAAAGGATGTCACCATGGGAGGGACACTGGAGGCATCTGGTGTGGCCAGAGGAGTGGTGTCCGGGTTGTCCTATCCCTTGCCTGTTCCTCCAAGGGCAGCCAGGGTGCGGACGCTGGTTTCCCTCTGCTCACACTCTCCCTGACTCAGTGAGAACCAGCCACTTCCCGCCTGCTCCAAACGGCAGGCGCTGTAAGAAGAGAAAGGGAAATGAGGCTCCTTGACAGGGAGCGAAGCAGAGACCGTTCTGATTCCAGGAAGATCCACACGCACGTCAAACTGTCGGCTGAAACCTACACTTGCTATTTAAGAAACAGAAAATAGGCCTGAGCCGAGGACTAGCCATCGCCCCTTCCTCCCAGCGCCAGTGGCTCCTGCGGCTCTGTCAGAGGTGCTGGGATGTGTGGGAAGGGAAGATGACACGGCTTTGGACACATAACACTGGGTCCCATTCCCAACTTTACTAAGATGCTGTCCTCAAAGCAAATGCACTCATTTAAACAAATGGTATAGTTAGAACTATTGACTAAGATCTAAACATTTCTTCTGAAAAATTGAACCATAGCTTTTCCAATCTGCCTGTTCAATAATGGGAACAGGTTTTAAAGAGAATAACATAATCAATCCTCCACCCCAAAGAATGGTCCATCATACCAACCATGATAAAGAGTACACCTGTTTATTAAAAGGAAAAACAGAAATGTACATTTTTGTTCTTTGTTTGCTTTAAGAAATTTGATCAAGTTGCAAGGAAACGTCTGGGCATGGCTATGTACATCCTCGGCAGGGCGTCAGGCAGTGAAGATGGCTGGGCAGCACGTGGCTCCTCAAGGGATGGTCTGGCCCCTAGGCACTGCTAATCAAAGCCATTGCCAAGCAGGCTTCCATCTCCTGGCAAGGCCTCCAGCACTCCCTCCTAGGGTGCCCCTTGCACCTTCCCCAAGAGCCCAGAAGCCCAGTGCCCATGAGTGAGGGGCTGGCCTCCCCACAAGGACTGCAGGACACAGGGTGGACTCTCAGCCCCTAGTCCTGGCAGCAGGCTCTGAGCTACGGCGCACACTGAGGCTGGAGGCCAGTGTCATTGCTGCCCGGATTTCTTCTCCTTCTGGAAGCTGAAGCTTGTACGTCTGTTCAGTTTTCTTTGTTTTTGAGCAAAATATTCAGCCCGGGCAGTGCTTGCTCGTGATTCCAGGATGTAGTTAACCTAGAAAGCAAGAGGGTATAGCCCAGTCACTTGCCAGCTGCTCCCTGCTGGGCCCAGGGTGAGGAAGGGGGTGGTAGGAAAGGCCCCGGCCTGGGCCGGGTGCCTCGGGGCCAGGTGCTCTCCTATGGACGGAGTCCAGTCATCACAGCAACCCGGCAGGCCGGGCCCAGACCCCCGGCTTCACGATGGGAAAATGGAGGCTGAGCCGAGACAAGGGACTGAATGAGCCTCTCTGTCAGTGAGATTCCCCAACTTGTGTCCCTTCAGAGGGCTGTGCACGGGGCTGCCTGGCCCTGCTCCCAGCCTGCTTTGTGATTGGGGCTGCACGTTACCTCTCTGAGCCTCATTTCTCTCATCTGAAAGACGAGAACATCACAGAGATCAAAAACAAACAGAATCAAGGCTTTACATTCAGCTTCCCACCAGCCAAGCACAGAGTTTCCAACTGGGGTATTTCCTTCAAAGCTCATGGCATCCCACCAACCAGGGCTCACCTGGCAAAGGACAGTGAGACTCAGAGGAGAGGTCTGAAGTGGCCCAGGTCACCCACAAGTCAGGGTGGAAGTTGTGAGAGGGGCCATGAAAGCCCCATGTACCGAGTGGGCCCGGCTGGGGCTGCCTCCTGGGCTCTTGCTTTTGGGCGAGCCCCTGGGGGATCTTTCCAGAGCCACACATGTGTACCTACCGCTGCAACGCACAGGCATTTCACCAATCTTTAGCACTGAGTAAATGCCATGTCTGAGACTGGCCTCATGTGCAGTTCAAGGGACAGAGGGTCTTTGATCTCAGTTGAAGAGACAGACTTGGTCCCTGCCCTGAGGAGCTCACTGTCCAGTGAGTGTCCAGCAGCACGACACGAGCCACAATAGGTGCAAAAGCACAAAGGGACTGTTTGGAAGCATGGGGGGTGGGGGAGGCGGAAGGCTTGCAGAGTAAAGGAATGAGCTGGATTTTGAGGGCTACATAGGAGTTTCTGGGGGTGCAGGGCAGAAGAGAGGAAGCCTGTGTCAAGGCACAATAGTGGGGTGCCCACGGAACTGCAAAGCTTAGCATGGCTCAGTGAGGCAGGGAGCAGCCAGGGAGGAGCCAAGGAAGGGTCTGTGATCAGACCTGCTTCCCGGTGCTGAGGATGAGCCCACACGGGGTGCTGAGGACACAGCAGTGCTGTGACGCAGATGCTGACAGCTGGCACGGTGCTTAGTGCTTCTCAAGCAGATGCCATCATCACCTCCACCGTACAAGTGAGATCATCAAGGCACACAAGGGTAATGTCGTTTGGTCAAGGTCACAAAGCTAGTAGGTGTCAGGCCTTTGATGAACATCCCTTTCAGCTTCCTAGCCTGTACCCCTCAGACACCACACCTCTCCCCCCAGCCACACCCTGGCCGGGTTTTTTGTGAACAAATGTCATTTCTCTTCACCTGCAAGTATCTAAATGTTATGACTAGACCTGAGTACTTCTGATTAGAGAAATCAGCTAGCCCTTGTACTAATTCTACTCTGAGGGCCAAGTGTCCTGTACCCATTGACCCTGAGCAGGAGCCAGAGAGCTGTCAGAGGAGGCAGCACGGAGATGGCAGCCTTGATGGGCCGAGGCTCCAACACAGTCCCTCCCAGCTTTCCGCTCTGATAGCTGCCAGCAGCAGGCGTCAAAGGCTGGTTGTGAGTACAGAAGGCCCGACACGCTCGGCCCACTGCCTCCCCAAGTTACCAGCTGAGAGCAATAAATCATGAGGACTGCTGGGCCGGGCTGACGATTTGGGACAATATGATGTATAGAAATAGGTGGTTTTATCATTTTTAATAAAAGCAATCTTCGGATTATATTGTTTGTACACTTAACCAACCTAAGGTTTTCAGTATGTTTTTGGAGCATATAACTTGACAAAAGCATTTGAAAATGATCCTTAACAAGCCTACTATTTCCTAAATTTATTATCTACAGTGCTTTGTGATAATCACATAGGTAATTTTAATGGAAGATTAATGTAATAATCAAAAGATAAAAACGCCCTTTGGTCTGCCATTAGCTGGTTAACATGCTGTGGCTTAAAACTTGCACAATTTTATGCACTATAGAGTGTTTCACTTCTGATGCATTTTACAGCTTAAGGCATAAAAATATAGGGAGTTTTCATGGTCAATAAAGCCACAGCCTCCATCACTCGATCAAGAGAAGAACCTGATTTGAAGAGCCCAATGATTCCTCTGAGATTCATCTCAACGCCTGAAGAATTAGGGACCACACATAACTTAGCTCAATTACAGCTTGGGTGGGAAGGCGGTGGCTCTGGAACGCCTCAGAGCTCCGCCCTTATGTGCTCTATGGCCTTGGCCTCCACTGCCTCATCTATAAAATGGGGCCAATAATGTCTGTACTCTGCAGGGTAGTCAGGAAGATTAAGTGAGATGACACATGTAAAATCACATACATCATGTAGTCGGTGCTCAATGAATGGCAGACATTAATATTCCTATAGGTGGGCTGGGTGCGGTGGCTCATGCCTGTAATCCTAGCACTCTGGGAGGCCAGGGCAGGAGGACTGGTTGAGCTCAGGAGTTCAAGGCCAGTCTGAGCAAGAGTGAGACCCTGTCTCTATTAAAAATACAAAAATTAGCCAGGTGTGATAGTGGGCGCCTGTAGTCCCAGTTACTCGGGAGGGCTGAGGCAGGAGGATTGCTTAAATCCAGGAGTCTAAGGTTGCTATGAGTGAGGCTAATGCCATGGCATTCTAGTTTGGGCAACCGAGTGAAACTCTGTCTCAAAAGAAAAAATATTGGCTTGGTACCTGTGGCTCAAGCAGCTAAGGCGCCAGCCATATACACCTGAGCTGGCAGGTTCGAATCCAGCCCAGGCCTGCCAAAAATAATGACGGCTGCAACCAAAAAATAGAAGGGCGTTGTGGCAGGCGCCTGTAGTCCCAGCTACTCAGGAGACTGAGGCAGGTGAATCGCTTGAGCCCAGGAGTTGGAGGTTGCTGTGAGCTGTGATGCCACAGCACTCTATCCAGGGTGACAGCTTGAGGCTCTGTCTTAAAAGAAAAAAAAATCCTTTTCTTTTATTTTCTTTTTTTTTAGAAGACAGAGTCTCACTTTATCGTCCTTGGTAGAGTGCTGTGGTGTCACAGCTCACAGCAACCTCCAACTCCTGGGCTTAGGCGATTCTTTTGCCTCAGTCTCCCAAGTAGCTGGGAACACAGGCGCCCGCCACAACGCCCAGCTATTTTTTTTGTTGCAGTTTGGCTGGGGCCGGGTTCCCATCCAAACCTTCCATCCTCGGTATATGGGGCTGGCACCCTACCCACTCAGCCATACGCACTGACCCCCTCCCCCCGCAAATATCTCTATAGGTGGAAAAAGATGAGATGAAATGACTTGATGGAAGGTTGCCTGTTCAAGATAGTCTTTTTTTTTTTTTTTTTTTTTTTTTTTTTTCAGTTTTTAGATGTGGCTGGGTTTTAAACCACCACCACCGGCATATGGGGGTTGCGCCCTACTCCCTGAGCAACACGATCCAACCTCAATTTCATATAAATGGTTAGTCCACAGGAA
>CAUYRH010163441.1:0-51444 GCA_963574655.1 Perodicticus potto | reverse complement strand
GCCACAATGCCTGGCTATTTTTCTGTTTTGCAGTTCGGCCGAGGCCGGGTTTGAACCTGCTACCTTTGGAATATGGGGCCGGCGCCCTACTCAATGAGCCACAGGCGCCGTCTCCCCCATTGTATTTTTTAAAAACTTTTTCTTTTGAAATAATTTTAGATTTGTGGAAAAGTGCCAAAAATAGTTCAAAGACTTCCTATATATCCATCACCCAGTTACCACTAACATGAACACTGTACATAGCCATAGTACAATTATCAAAACTAAGAAATTACCCTTGGCAGAGCACTACTGACCCTAAACCACAGAGTCATTGAGACTTCCCCAGTGTCCCACAAAAGTCCCTTTGTTGTCTGGGACGCAGTCCAGGATCCCATGCTCCACTTAATTGTCATGTTCCCTTGGTCTCCTCTAATCTGAGACAGTTCCTCAGTCTGTCCCTTTCTTTCATGACCTTAAGATTTTTGAAGAGTATTTCACAAACGCTGACTAATCCTATGAATAACAGTATTGCATGTGTTTGTGTGTGTGTAGGGGAGAGAGAAAAAGAGAGAGAGAATATTTCTGGGCCATTTTACAGTTACTTTGTGTGTCCCTCAGTTTGGATAGTTTTCCCACAGTTACATGGAAAAGTTAGATTGCAGTTTACGTGTTTTTGGCAAGGACATCGCAGAAGTGATAGTCTGCCCAGCACATCATATTGGGAGGTGCATGAGTTGATAGGTCATTACTGTGATCACTTGGTTAAGGGAGCGTCTGCCAGGTCTCTCCGCTGTAAAACTCCTAATTTAGGCCGGGTGTGGTGGCTCACCCAAGTGTAATCCTAGCACTCTGGGAGGCTGAGGCAGGTGCATTGCTTGAGCTCAACGAGTTTGAGAACAGCTGGAGCAAAAACAAGACCCTGTCTCTACTAAAAATAGAAAAACTGAGGCAAGAGGATCACTCGAGCCCCAGATGGAGGTTGCTGTGAGCTATGACGCCATAGCAGTGTACCCATGGTGACAGCTTGAGTCTCTGTCTCAAAAAAAATTTCCTAATTTACCCTTTTGTAATTAATAAATAACTTGAGGGAGGTACTTTGAGGCTTATGCATATTAATATCCTGTGTTTTTCTCAACTTTCACCCATTAATTTTAGGCCATCCATCTTACCTATAGTAGTTGTTTTTGTTTTTGTTTGAGATAAAGTCTCACTTTGTCGCCCTTGGTAGAGTGCAGTGGCGTCATAGTTCACAGCAACCTCAAACTCTTAGGTTCGAGTGATCCTCTTACCTCAGCTTCCCAAGTAGCTGGGACTACAGGCACCTGACGCAAAACCCAGCTATTTTTAGAGACTGGGTCTTGCTCTTACTCAGGCTGGTCTTGAACTCCTGAGCTCAGGCAATCCATCCTCCTTGGCCACCTAGAGTCCTGGGATTACAGGCGTGAGCCACTGTGCCCGGCCTACTTGTAGCAGTTATTACTGTGGTGTTTGCTTACACTGATTTTCTGTTTTCTTCTTCTACATTTTATATTAAAATGAACCTGCTGCCCAGGTGTAATCCTTACATTTGGGAGGCTGAGGCGGGTGGATTGCTTGAGCTCAGGAGTTCAAGACCAGCCTGAGCAAGAGTAAGACCCCATCTCTACTAAAAATAGAAAAATTACAATTTAGCCGAGTGTTGTAGGGGGCACTAGCTACTCAGGAAGCTGAAGCAGGAGGATCATTTGACCCCAAGAGTTTGAGGTTGCTGTGAGCTATGATGACACCACAGCACTCAACCTAGGCTAACAGACTGAAACTCTGTCTCAAAAAAAAAAAAAGAAAAAACAAAAGGCTCAGCGCCTGTGGCTCAACGGGCTAAGGCACCAGCCATGTACCCCTGAGCTGGCGGGTTCGAATCCAGCCTGGGCCCGCCAAACAACAATGACAGCTGCAACCAAAAAATAGCCGGGCGTTGTGGTGAGCGCCTGTAGTCCCAGCTACTTGGGAGGCGGAGGCAAGAGACTCGCTTGAGCCCAGTAATTGGAGGTTGCTGTGAGCTGTGATGCCACAGCACTCTATCCAGTTTGACAGCTTGAGGCTCTGTCTCAAAACAAACAAACAAACAAAAAAATGAACATGCTTTTTAGCAAGGAGAATATAAAAGTTATATTGATTTTTAAGCTAGTAAATAGCTTTAAACTAAGCTTAGGGTGGGTACAACTATCGTAGACCTCCCAGTGGAGTGAAAGTGCTTCCTTTTCTCTCAAGACAATAGTTTGAGAATTGGTAGTAGAAGAGGGACTGTGAGTCAGACAGACTGGTTCTGCTTCATACCTGTGTTTTGGCCCTGAGCAATTGGCTACACCTGCCTGAGCCCTCATTTCTTCATCTGTAAAATGGGCCAATAATATTGTCTCTCTCTCTCTCTCTCTCTCTCTGTACCCTACACACACACATACATACACACGCAATACTGTGATTCACAGGATTAGTCAGCGTTTGTGCAATGCCATTAGGCACCCAGATAGTGTTGCCATAAGGAAGGAGATTAATCGCAGCAATAACAAGATTATTACTATTTAAGCCATCTAGAGCACTCCATGGGAGTTGTTTCAAATGGTAGTTCTCCAACCTTTTTGGCACCAGGGACCACTTTCATGGAAGACAATTTTTCCATAGAAGGTGTGTATCGTTAGATTCTCATAAAGAGCTTGCAACCTAGATCCCTCTAATCCGCAGTTTACAGCAGGGTTTGTGCTGCTATGAAAATCTAATGCCACCCTGATCTGCCAGGAGGTGGAGCTGAGGCAGTGAAGCAAGTGATGATGAAACTTCTCTCCCAGACTCACCTGCCTGCTCACCTCCAGCTGTGGGGCCCCCAGTTTCTAACAGGCCATGGATAGGTATGAGTCCTCTGCCTGGGGCTTGGAGACCACAGGTTTAAAATACAAGTTGCAAATAGGCTATACACACTTTTTTCCCCCCCTAAGTACCCCTTTGTTTGTGGTTTTTATTTATTTATTTATTTTTTGTAGAGACAGTCTCACTTTATCGCCCTCGGTAGAGGGCCGTGGCGTCACACAGCTAACAGCAACCTCCAACTCCTGGGCTTAGGCGATTCTCTTGCCTCAGCCTCCCGAGTAGCTGGGACTATAGGTGCCCGCCACAATGCCCGGCTATTTTTTTGTTGCAGTTTGGTTGGGGCCGGGTTTGAACCCGCCACCCTCAGTATATGGGGCCGGCGCCTTACTGACTGAGCCACAGGCGCCCCCCTGTTTGTGTTTTTAATTGAACTTGGTTGCTAACATTTTAAAAACTGGGACTTTTACATTAAAATATGATTTCTGGCTTCTCAGAGAAAAAAAATGGGAACATGAGGCCACTCTGGGAATTATGTGAGTGGTTCACAGCACTGGCTCTGGGTGGATGAGAGCCAGTGTTCCCATCCAGCCTGACACCTTAGAGCTGTAAAATGGGTGTCTTTGTTCCAGGTGGTAGCCAGGACAGAATGAGATGAGCCAGGTAACGCGCTTAGCCTAGGGCCAGGTCCAGTGGACGTTTAATAAATAGTAGACTGTGTTGGGCACAGTAGCTCACACCTATAACCTACAGCTTTGGGAGGCTGAGGTCAGAGGTCAAGAGACGAGACCAACCTGGGCAATAGCAGTAGTGAAACTCCTGTCTTTACAAAAAAATTAAAAAATTAGCCAGGCATGGTGTATACACCTATAGTCCCAGCTACTCAGGAGGCAGAGGCAAGAGGATCACTTAAGCCCAGGAGTTTGAGGTTGTAGTGAGCTATGATCATACCACTGCACTCCAGCCTGAGCAACAGAGCAAGACCCTGTCTTTTTTTTTGAGATAGAGTCTTAAGCTGTTGCCCTGGGTAGAGTGCCATGGCATCACAGTTCACAGCAACCTCAAACTCTTGGGCCTAAGTGATTCTCTTGCCTCTCCCAAGTAGCTGGGACCACAGGCATCCGCCACAATGCCCATTTTTTTTTTGTTGTTGTAGCAGCAGTTGTCATTGATGTTTAGCTGGTCAGGGCCAGGTTTGAACCCACCAGCCTCAGTGTATGTGCCCGGCACCCTACCCACTGAGTTACAAGCACTGCCCAAGACCCTGTCTTAAAAAAATAAAATAAGACAAAATAAATAAAAACCATACTGAGTTTTTGTCAATGGTGCCCCTTTTAGGCAAGGCTGGTGCTGATACGTCTGGCATGCATTTTATTACCTACCTGGACCCTAAGTTTGCATCTGGTTTAAGAGACGCCTTTTTTTTAAATCCCAAAGTGCGAGATTATAGGTGTGAGCTACTGTGTGAACTACTACCACACCCAGCCTGATTTAAGAGTTTCAACCCTCTCAGGTCTGAGTCCCCTCCCCAAGGGACTATTGGGAAATGATGTGTTCTTTTCAGAGTCTTAGTTTAAATGTAATTGCTCTGTGACCTTAAGAAACAACCTTACCTCTCTCAGCCTCAGCTTCCTCATCTGTAAAACAAGATCAGTCACCCAGCCTCATAAGACTGGCTCATTTCTGTCAGATGCCAGCAGCCACTCAGAAGTGGGTACCATTATCGTGATAGTGCCGGGTGGCAGCGTGGGGATTCCAGACAAGACCTGACCCCTCCATCTCTGCCCTAGGACAAAGCTGGTGCTGGAAAACCTGGAGGATGCCTGTGTGCTGACTGGTCCAGACGACTCTCTGTGGGACAAGCATGCGTGCCCAGCATATGTGGGACCCGAGATCCTCAGCTCCAGGGCATCCTACTCGGGCAAGGCAGCTGACATCTGGAGCCTTGGTGTGGCACTCTTCACCATGCTAGCCGGCCACTACCCCTTCCAGGACTCAGAGCCTGCTCTGCTCTTCGGCAAGATACGTCGTGGTGCCTTTGTCCTACCTGAGGGCCTCTCACCTGCAGCCCGCTGCCTGGTCCGCTGCCTCCTTCGAAGGGAGCCAACTGAGCGGCTCACGGCCACAGGCATCCTGTTGCACCCCTGGCTGCGGGAGGACCGGGTCTCTTCAGCCCCATCCCAATTGCACCTCTGGGAGGCTGACCAGGTGGTCCCTGATGGGCGGGGGCTGCAGGAAGCAGAGGAAGGGGAGGGAGAAAGAGAGGTAGATCTCTATGGCTAGGCCACCCTACCAGACTCTCAGCTGCAAACATTGGATTGAATTTGGGGCGTCCTCAAGCTTTCTCCTGCCACTTTGAACTGAGCCAAATCTTAAGTGCCTTTGAGGAGGGAGAAAGGAAGCCTGTGTGGAGTGTGCTATATGCCCACCAGTGTGTTCTGCACACACACAAGGTCCACTTGGGCGCTTCCTCTGTGCCAAGCTCTGTTCTAGGTTCTGGGAACGTAGCAGTGAGCAAAGGAGACAAGACTCCCTGCTCACACAGTACAGCCGGCAGGTTAGCATTCTTTTTTTTTTTTTTTTTTGAGCCAGGGAGTCTTACTCTGTTGCCCTGGCTAGAGGACAGTGGCATTATCATAGCTCACTGCAACCTCCAACTTCCGGGCTCAGGTGATCCTCCTACCTCTACTCTGGGCACACTTAGTACCAGTGTCATCTACCACCTGTACTGGTGCTCAGCCACCTCTGCCTGTAAGACAGTCCCTTTCATAAACAACCAAGCTGGCTTTGTTTTTTTTGAAACAGAGTCTAACTCTATTGCCCCAGGCTAGAGTGCTGTGGTGTCAGCCTAGCTCACAGCAACCTCAAACTCCTGGGTTCAAGTGACCTTCCTGCTTCAGCCTCCCGAACAGCTGAAGCTACAGGTGTCTGTCACAATGCTCGGCTAATTTTTCTATTTTTAGTAGAGATGGGGTCTAGCTCTTGTTCAGACTGGTCTCAAACTCCTGAGCTCAATAGATCTTCCCACCTCGGCCTCCCAGAGTGCCAGGATTATAGGTATGAGCCACCACGTTGACCCCCAAACCAGTTGCCTTTATATCTTGCACTTTTTCAGAGGAAGGGAGGTATCCCTGTGCCAAAGACTGCAGGCCTCTCTCCTGTAACTCAGGACTCCAGAGCCCAGGCTGTGCTGTGAATTGTGCTCCCAGTAGCTCTATCCTCTTGATCAAGACATTTTCCTTCCAGGCCCAAGCCAAGGTTTGGGCTGGAAGAACAAAAATCCAGGAGTGTTCAAACTTGGCTTCTCTGCACCACCTTGGAAGAAGAAGAGTTGTCTTGGGCTACACGTTAAATACACAAACACTAACAAAAGCTGATTAGCAAAAAAAAAAAAAAAGTTTGTGCTTAATTTTTGTGATATCCACCACTGCAGATAGGCAGAAAAGTCCTCATATAATCTGCGTGCAGTGCGGGCCACAGTTTGGATGCTCCTGATCTAAACTATGAGGCTGGTTCTCATCTAACTCAAGGAATGGTTTGGAATTAGGGTCCAGGCCTATTGACCTTGGTGGCCCCGGAGCTGAGCACCAAGATTAGGGACAAGATTATGCATGGTTTGTCCTGTGGCCACCTGGAAAATCTCAGGTCCTGTTCTGTGGGTACATTTGGGGTCCAAATCAATACTATGGGTTTTAGATACCATGAATATATATTTTTACCTGTGCCTAATAAAGGAGTTATGAAATACTTTTATTTCCCCAGAAGACTTCTTCTATCTTTTCCTACTATCTCTTACCAGTTTTCTTTGCCTTCCAAACTGGCCCTGTGGTGAAAGGCCAGAGGCCTTATGCCTCAGCCTCAGCTGAGCAGGTTGGGAGAACAGATCCTCTCAGATTCCTTGCAGCCCAGCCAGTCTTTCCACACTCTTTTTCTTCTGGAGGTAGTGGTGTCTCCATTGGGATACTTTTCTCTAAGCAAAGTTGCTTAAATAAGAAAGAAATATGTTTCCTACAAACCAAGAAGTCAACAGATGGTGTGGGCTTGAGTGCTGGTTTATTCAGTCCTCAGGGCTGTTTGCAGGGACCTGGCTCACCAGGCTCTTTCTGTCACTTTGCTCTGTTGTCCTTAGAGATTGCTGGCCCAATGGCTAAGGAAGTCCCAGGCATCACATTAGAGAAGTCTGTGACCAGATGAAGGACTGGGCCCCTCTGCCTGGTCCCTTCCAGTCACACGACTAGTGTGGCATTATAGTACTTGAGAACCCAGTACTTTGGAGTCAGGCTGCCCAGAATTAAGTTCTGGCTCCATGACTGACCAGAATTAAGTCCTAGCTGTTTGACCCTTGGCAAGTTTCTTAACCATCCTATGCCTCAGATGATTCCTCTGTAAAAATGGGGGATAATAATAGTACCCAACTTGTGAAAGCTGAATGAGTTATTTTATGTAAAGCACTTAGAACAAGCAGTGCCTGGCACAAGCCCATGAGTGAGTTGTTCTCATAGGTCTTCCTTGAGATGGAGGAAGCTTCCCCAGAAGCATGGCTAATAGATGTTACCACTTCATTGGCCAGCTTGGGTCACATGCCCTTTGCTGACCAATCACCAATAAGGAAGATGTGCTTCCATTTAATCATGGCAATCCTCCAGCTACAGGTGGAGGCAGCCTCCCCAAAGGAAGCTCATACATCATAAGGGAGAGGAGAGACACCTGGACAAAATTCAGTTCTGAGAGGGAGGTGATAGTGGGGAGAAAATGTGCAGGAGCAGGGAGGTGGCCTGGCTAACAGCTTGTTAACTGCAAGTATTTGAGGCAGACCATCCTAGATGACCTGGCACCAGGTGACTTCCAGCTGACTATAGACACAGACATCAGCCAAGCTGGCCCAGACTAAAAGAATTGCCCAGCTAATAAAGTCATGAGTTAAATAGAATAATTGTTTTAGGGCACTAAGCTTTGGGCTGTTTTGTTAAACAGCAGACACTAACTGATACAGAGATGAGTCAGCCTCGTCTGTGCATCCAGCAGCATTGCCCAAGACAGGGCCCCACTGTGCCTGATTGCAGCACCCCTGACCTCTATTCTTACCCCTCCTAGCTCTAACAGACCCTGTCCCCCTTGCAAGCTAAGTGTTATCCCTGGTATCAGTGAAGAAAAGGGAAGGGGGAAAACTCACTTAAGATGAGGGCTGCCACCAGGCAGGTATTGTGCCAACCCTTCACTACATTACACAGAGAGGCTCACTTGCTTCCTGACAATCTGACAAGGTCCATGCTCTTGTCACTTTACAGATAAGAAAAAAGAGGTTTAGAGATAGCACAAGACTCACCCAAGACCTCATAACAGAGAAAAAAGACTCACTTGGTTTTGCCCTGAAGGAGGAAATTTTGACAAGGCTGCTTAGATGCAGGCACATGAAAACTGCCCTGTAAAAAAGGGTCAAATCGGCTGGGCACCTGTAACTCAGCGGTTAGGGTGCTGGCCACATACACTGAGGCTGGCGGGTTCCAACCCAGCCCAGGCCTACCAAACAACAATGACAACTACAACAGATAATCAGCCAGGCATTTTGGCGGGCGCTTGTAGTCCCAGCTACTTGGGAGGCTGAGGCAAGAGAATCGCTTAAGCCCAAAAGTTTGAAGTTGCTGGGAGCTGTGACTCCACAGCACTCTATGGAGGGTGACACAGTGAGACTCTGCCCCTCCCCACCAAAAAAGGGTCAAATCCACTCTTTTCTTACCAAGTAATGGATGGAGCTGCTCCCTGGCCTTGAGTAGTGAGAACTTAGGTGTTCCAGT
The DNA here is from genome assembly GCA_963574655.1 of Perodicticus potto. Taxonomy (NCBI): domain Eukaryota; kingdom Metazoa; phylum Chordata; class Mammalia; order Primates; family Lorisidae; genus Perodicticus; species Perodicticus potto. Next base: position 42,826 of record CAUYRH010163441.1, on the reverse strand, counting down.
TGTGTTCATTTAATTTAATCGTTATTGTATAAGAGTTTTATGATATGAAATGTAATGCATGAATATTACTGAAAGGGAGGGACTATTAGAAATTTACTGGACAATTTTCTCTGCTACACACAAGATCCTGTTGTGGTCTGCCTGATTATCCGTTCACTTCGCAATTCAACAATGGTTGCTCAGTGCCCCCTGTGGGCCCAGCACCATGCAAGACAGATGTGGTCCCTGCCCTCAAGGATTCAGTCTAATCCAGGGGACAGATGTTAAATAGATAACACATAAATGGTTAGTTCTTACAGGCATCCAAACATGTCAGTGCTCCCCTCCATTTTCTAGCAGAACATGACTGGTTCTGACCAATGGTGTGTGTGGAAGCAACAGGTGTGGGTGGGGGTCACTTTTTGGGCAAAGGTTTTGGTTATTACTTCTGGGCTAAAGCAATTGAGAGCTGGTAGGCCTGAAGCCTTCTCTTTCCCTGCCACCTCTACCCTGAGGCCACCAGTTCCCTTAGCCACAAGCTGGAGGACGATCACCAGATTCAACCAGAATTTCACTTAGCAAGAAATAAAGCTTCTTGTGTTAAGTCTTTAAGATTTGAAGTTTGTCTGGTAGGTAGTTGGTGTTAATAACTACAGCTAAGGAAAATCTGTCACAAGTGACAGGAGGAAAAATACTTTCCAGTAGTAACCAGGCTGTGTCAGTCTGTAGTCCTTCAGACCCCAAAGCTCAGTGGTTTATGCTTCTCTGAGTCAGCCTATGGGCTGAGCTTAGCTGAGTTGCTCAGATGGGTCACTTACCCAGCTGTAGACAACCCACAGCTCAGACTGTGTCTGCCTTGGCTGGACCAGCTCCTCTCTTCCACATGGCATCATCCTCCCATAGGTACAGCCCCATCCTTCCTGTGGTGGTTGTGGGGTTTCAAAAGGCAACAAGATAGAACAAGTCTGGCTCGGCTCCTGAAACACAGTGGTTACAGCGCCAGCCACACACACTGAGGGTGGTGGGTTCGAACCTGGCCCGGGCCACTTAAACAACTGCAACAAAAAAATCACCAGGCATTGCGGTGGGTGCTTGTAGTCCCAGCTACTTGGGAGGCTGAGGCAAAAGAATTGCTTGAGCCCAAGAGTTTGAGGTTGCTGTGAGCTGGGATGCCATGACACTCTAACGAGGGCCACATCGTGAGACTCTGTCTCAAAAAAAAAAAAAAGAAAGATAGGACAAGTCCCAATGTACAAGTTATGTTCATGTCACATTAAGAAAGATCCCCTTGGCCAAAGCAGGTCACATAGCTCAATTTGGGAAGCTGGAAAATAGATTCTCTCTCTTGATAGGAGGAGCTCAAAATAATCTGGGGCCTTTTTCTTTCAGTATATAGTGGTCTTCCCTTATCCATGGGAGATATAGTCCAAGACCCCTAGTGGATGCCTAAAACTGAAGGTAGTACCAAATCCTATACACATCATTCCTATACATTCATACCTATGATATAACTTAATTTATAAATTAGGCACAGTAAGAGTTTAACAACAACTAATAATACAATAGAATAATTATAACAATATACTATAGGGCAGGATGCAGTGGCTTGTGCCTGTAATCCTAGACTGAGGCAGGAGGATTATTTGAGCTCAGGAGTTGAGGCCAGCCTGAGCAAGAGCAAGATCCTGTCTCTACTGAAAAAACAGAAAAATTAGCCTGGTGTTGTGGCAGGTGCCTGTAGTCTCAGCTACTCAGGAGGCTGAGGTAGGAGAATTGCTTGAACCTAGGAGTTTGATTTTGCTATGAGCTAGGCTGATGCCATAGTACTCTAGCCTGGGCAACAGAGTGGGACTCTGTCCCACAAAAAACAAAACAAAACAAAATAATATTTACTATGTTTAAATAAATAAGCTAGAAACTATCATCAAAGTATAGAAAATTATGTCAAGTAACACAAGATTTAAGAAATAACAGAACATCTAAAATAAAAAACATAGTAAAAATTTAAAAATTCAAAAGATGGGTTAAACAGCAAATTAGACATGGCTAAAGAAAGAATTAGTGAGATAGAAATCAAACGCCAATTATAGATTCAAGAAATTCCATAAAGTTTCATACATAGCCTCATCATAGTAAAAATGCAAAAATCCTAGAAAAAAAATTCTTTTTTTTTTTTTTGAGACAGAGCCTCAAGCTGTCACCCTGGATAGCCTGGATAGAGTGCCATGGCATCACAGCTCACAGCAACCTCCAATTCCTGGGCTCAAGTGAGTCTTTTGCCTCTGCTTCCCAAGTAGCTGGGACTACAGGCGCCCGCCACAACGCCCGACCATTTTTTGGTTGCAGCCATTATTGTTGTTTGGTGAGCCCAGGCTGGATTCGAACCCGCCAGGTCAGGTGTACGTGGCTGGCACCTTAGCCCGTTGAGCCACAGGCGCCGAGCCGATAAAAATATTCTTAAAAGCACAAAGAGGAAAATAATCTGAGATTATTAAAAGGAAAACAAAGAACCCCAACAATACACTACAACATGGATAAACTTCAAAAACATTAGGTCAAAAAACCAAAAAGCAAAAAACATTATGTCAAGTGAAAGAAGCCAGTCATAAAGAGCCACATATTTGAAATTTAATTTATATCAAATGTCTAGAATAGGAAAATTTATAGAGACATAAAGTATATTAGTGCTAGGGATCCTAGCTTGAGGATGGGAAAAGGGAATGTCTGCTGATGAGTACAGGGTTTCTTTTGAAATAATAAAAATGTTCTAAAATTAGATTGTGATAATGGGCGCACAACTCTGTAAATATACTAAAAACTATTAATTGTACATTTTAAATAAGTGTATTTTTTTTTTTTGAGACAGAATGTCACTTCATTGCCCTCAGTAGAGTGCTGTGGCATCCTAGCTCACTGCAACCTCAAACTTCTGGGCTTCAACAATCCTCCTGCCTCTGCCTCCCAAGTAGCTGGGACTACAGGCAGTTGCCACAACACGGGCTAGTTTTTCTATTCTTTTTAGTAGAGATAGGTATCATTCTTGATCAGGCTGGTCTCTGAACTCGAGCTCAAGCAATCCACCCACCTCAGCCTCCCAGAGTGCTAGGATTACAGATCTGAGCCACCAAGGCGAGCCTAACTGAGTGGATTTTATGGTACATAAATTTTATCTCAATTAAATTATTTATATAAAGTCAGCCATTTGACTGACAGATGGTGTCTCAATAGCAATCATGGAAGCTAGAAGACAGTGGAATGGGCCAGGCACAGTGGCTCACACCTATAATACTAGCACTTTGGGAGGCCAAGGCAGGTGGATCACCTGATCTCAGAAGTTCAAGACCAGCCTGAGCAAGAGCAAGAACTTATCTCTACTAAAAATAGAAAATAAATAGCCAGGCATAGAGGAGCATACCTGCAGTCCCAGCTACTTAGGAGGCTGAAGCAAAAGGATTGCTCAAGCCTAAGAGTTTAAGGTTGCTGTGAGCTATGATACCACAGCACTTTACCCAGGGCTATAGAGTAAGACTCTCTTTCAAAAAACAGAAAATGGAACGCCTTATCCAAGGGGCTGAATTATCAGCTACACCCAGTGAAAATGTCTATCAAGAATGAGGTCAAAGGCTGAGGTGGGAGGATCACTTGAGGCCAGGAGTTGAGACTAGCCTTGGCAATAGTGAGACCTCATGTCTACAAAAATTTTTAAAAATTGGCCAGGCATTATGGCAGGCACCTACAGTCCCAGCTACTGGGAAGGCTGAGGCAAGAGGATCAGGAGTTGGAGGTTGCAGTGAGCTAGGATGATGCCACTTAACTTTAGCCTGGGCAACAGAGCAAGACCCTGTTTCAGGAAAAAAAAAAGGGAAAAGAGAAAAAAGAAAGTATGAGGTCTAAATACAGATCTTTTCTTTTTCTTTTCTTTCTTATTTTTTTATACAGAGTCTCACTATGTTGTCCTTGGTGGAGTCCCATGCTGTCACAGCTCACAGCAACCTCAAACTCTTGGGCTTAAGTGATTCTCTTGCCTCAGCTTCCCAAGTAGCTGGGACTACAGATGCCCACCAAAAGGCCTGGCTATTTTATTGTTGTAGTTGTCATTGTTGTTTGGCAAGCCTGGGCCAGGTTCGAACCCACCAGTCCCAGTATATTGGCTGGTGCCCTAGCTGCTGAGCTATAGGCACTGAGCCAAGATATTTTCTTTCTTTCTTTCTTTTTTTTTTTTAAAGATATAGAGTCTCACTTTGTTGCACTCGGTAGAGTGCTATGACATCACAGGTCACAGTAACCTCCAGCTCTTGGGCTTAGGTGATTCTCTTGCCTCAGCCTCCAGAATAGCTGGGACTACAAGGGCCCACCACAATGCCGGCTATTTTTTGTTGCAGTTTGGCAGGGGCCAGGTTTGAACCTGCCACCCTCGGTATATGGGGCTGGCGTCCTACTCACTGAGCCATAGGTGCTGCCTGAGCCAAGATATTTTCAAGTAAACACTGAAAAACCTTTGTCACCAAAAGACCATGTGTGTGGGGAATGCTAAAATAGCAGTTCTCAAACTTGCCTGCCCATTGGAAAAATCAGAGAACTTTAAAAACTCCTGACATCTGCGTCATATCTGCAGGCATTCTGAACCAATTAATCTGAGTTGCAGCCTGGACATCAGGATTTTTAAAAGCTCCCCAGGTGATTCAAATGCATAGACAAAGTTAAGAAACTAATTTTAGGGATATGTTTCAGGCAGAAGGAAAATGATACCAGATAAAAGTCTGAGATTCATTCACTCATTCAGCACACAGTCCTTCAGCACCTATTACATGTTAGGAACTGTTCTAGATGTCAGGAAAACAGTAGTGTGCAAAACTACTAGAAGAGAAAAACAGATCAATAACAAGACAAATAAACAGCATAAATATATTTCAGTGTTAGATAGTGATATACATTGACGAGAAAAAAATGAAGCCAAGAAGGAGGATATGACATGCTGGATACATGCTTGTGAAATTTCAAATAGGGTAGTTAGGGAAGACTTTCAGGTAGAGACCAAAATAAAGGGAAGGAACCAGCTATGCAGATATTTGGGTTATGGTAAGTGCAAAGGCCCTAAGGGGCAACTGCATCTAACTTATTACAGAACCCAGGAGGCCAGTGGGCTTGAGTGGAGAGAGCAGGGCAGAGTAGTCAGGGATGAAGGCATAGGTTGGTTGCAGGCCTTGGGAAGGACTTCTGCTTTTGCTTTAAGTGAGGTGAGAGTATCTGAGTGTGCAACTGGCATGGGCTTGATTTATACCGTCTGGGTGGAAATGGGCAATAGGGAGCAAAAGAAGACATAAGGAGCCCAATGTGGAGGCTGGTTCGGGACCTCTGAAATGACGGAGGCCTAGCGGATGGGGCAAGGAGGAACAGTGACAGATTCTGGATCTATTCTGCAGGGGAGTCCACAGATCTGCTGATCTATAGGAGAAGGAGTAGGAGAAATATTAAAGAGGCCAGAGAATGAAAAGGGCTTCTAGGACCAGATGTGGTGGCTCAGGCCTGTAATCCCAGCACTCTGGGAGGCAGAGGCGGGTAGACTGCCTGAACTGAGGAATTCCAGACCAGCTTGAGTAACAGTGAGACCCTGTCTCTACTAAACATAGAGAAAACTAGCCGGGTGTTGTAGGGGGCGCGGGTGCTCCCAACCACACGTGAGGCTCAAGCCCAAACTATGACAACATCACGACACTCTACCCATGGGGAGACAGACTCTGTCTCAAAAAAAAAAACAAAGCATTCCAGCCTTCAGCAGGCAAATAGGCAAATGCAAACTTCACCAGTGGCTTAATGAAAACGCAGACCACCAAGAGGCAGCGCCCTCCTGAGTAAGATGAGGGGCGGGATGGAAGTGGGGGTGGGTGTTTCTGAGCCCGCCAGGCTTGCATTCAAACCCGAGCTGTGTGGGCTCGGCAGGTCATAAACAAACGGAGCCAAGGACTAGGTCAGACTACTGTTGTGCGGGAGGCTCGGTAAGCGCAGGCCAGCCAGGCCGCGCGGGACCCACACAGTTCCGCTCACACGTCCCGCAGCGCCCAGTTGGTCCCCGCCGCCCCGCCCCCCGGCCCGCCCCCTCCGTGCCTCCGCCCCGCCCCGGCCCGCCCCCTCCGTACCTCCGCCCCGCCCCGTCCCCGCCCCCTCCTGCGGCGGTGGCTGTGCGGCCCGGCGGGTGAGCGGGGGCTGGGGTTGTGGGCTTGGCGGTCTGCCTGAGAGCTGGGGTGTGTCCTCTCGGGACAGGAATACTGCGCGCCCGGGAAGGCTGGTTCCAGTGCTCGGCATCCGCAGCCGCTGGGTGGGCTGGGCAGTGGGGGTCCCGGATGAGACGACACTTTTCCAGCTCCCTTCGCCCCGCCCCACTTCCGGCGCGCCACTTTCACTTTCTCTTCCGCCAAAGCCGCTCCCCTCCCCCTTCCGAAAGACTGGGCTTTCCCGGGTGGGGAGGGAGCTGACGCCCCGGATGCCAGGGGCGTCCCCACAAGTGGGGACCCCTCTGGACACGTGGAGCGCCCCTGCTGTGCAGAATAGGGCCGTTCTTCGCCCTCCCTGCCGCCCCACTCGTCTCGTTTACTCTTTCGCTCTTTGCAGATCTACCCTTTCACCATCTCACGTGTGGGCCGGTTCCCAGTGCCAGGCCGGGTCCCCCGCCCCCAGGCGATATAAGGCTGCCAGACTGTCGCCGGGGACACTGAGGCACACGGAGCGTTTGGGCAGCGCGGAGGCCACCAGGCCGGGACTGAGTTGCTCTTGGTCACCTTTCCCAGGTGACCCGCATACAGCATTTCCGCGCAGCCGCAGCCCCCCCGGGGGGATGGGCGCAACCAGGCCAGATGGACGAGAAGACCAAGAAAGGTGGGCACAGACTGGAGAAAGCTGCGGGACCTCAGGTGGGAAGTGGGCTGCGGCGGGAACTGACCTCGCCTCTCCCAAAAGGGATGGGTGAACAAGGGGTTTTAGCCTGCCCTCCCTCTGCCTACCTGCCCCTCTGTTTCCTTCCTTGAAGCCAGTGGACTTCCAGAGGCATCTTGGGACCCCGAAGCCTCCTGGGGCCAGCCTTGTGCTGAGATGGCAATACAGGGTGGGGGCTCCTAGGGATCACAGGTCATTGAACTTGGAGACTGCCCAGGCTGGTGGGGAGACTGGCCTCAGTTGACCTGATAGCAGAGGTCCTTGCCTCTTGCCCTCTGCACCTAGTGTTGTAGAACAAGAGTCACATCACTGCCTCTGGAAACCTCCCATGCACCTCTGTGTTCTTAGAACAAACCCCTGGGCAGCCCACAACATCCTGCTGACCCCTGACCTCCTGGCTCTTCTCAGTCACCCCCTGCTCACTCTCCTGGAGCCCCACTGGCTTCCTTCTGTTCTAAGCCAACCATTTCCTGCCCAAGGCCTTTGCCCTGATTCTTCTCTCCACCTGGAATACTCTTCCCTGCTCTGCTAGGGTTTGAACCCGCAACCTCCGGCATATGGGGCCGGCGCCTTACTCCTTTGAGCCACAGGCACTGCCCTTCCCTGCTAGGTCTTGACGCCCTCTGCGCCCTACTCAATTCCCCTCCTTCCGGAATCAGCTTCGGTGTTAACCTCCTCCCAGAGGTATTTCCTGATCATCTTATCTTGTATATTTCCTTGCCAACAAGGACCACAATCTGGCTTTTCCCCCCTCTTCTTAAATGTAATTGTCTTTCTCCCTCCTAGGAAGGGGGGTCCATTAAGAAAGAAACCCTGTGTGTCTTAATCACTGTTGGATCCCAGTTCCTAGGACAATTGATGGCACAAAGCAGGAACTTGATAAATGCTTGTCAAATAAATGAATAGAAGTGTGGGAGAGGGACCTTGTATGAAAGAAAAATGGAACCAAAGGAGCCTTGAGTGAGGAGTGGGGAGTGTCAGAGAAGGCCTCCCAGAGAAAGGGACTTTAAGTCTGGGTGCTGAAGGATATGTAGGAGTTCAAGAAGACAGCTCAGGGCGGTGCCTGTGGCTCAGTGAGTAGAGCACTGGCCCCATATACCAAAGGTGGCAGGTTGACACGCAGCCCCCGCCAAACTGCAAAAAAAAAAAAAAAAAAAAAAAGAAGAAGACAGCTCACCTCCTCCCACCCCCTTACCCGTAGCTCCTGAAAAATAAACTATATACTAACCTTTTCTCATGGTGTTGGCTTCAGCAGAGGAGGTGGCCCTGAGACTTACTCGGGCAGTGGCAGGCGGGGATGAACGGGTGGCTATGCAGTGTGCCATCTGGCTGGCAGAGCAACGAGTGCCCCTGAATGTCAAACTGAAGCCTGAGGTCTCCCCGACACAGGATATCAGGTAAGGAGTATATGGCTGGCCAGGGACTTGTTTCCTGAACCCCAGTGGGCAGCGAGACGTTTTTGCCTTGTCTTTTTTTTTTGGAGACAGAGTCTTATGAGGTCGCCCTGCATAGAGTGCCATAATAGTAGCATCATAATAGTTCACAGCAACCTCAAACTCTTGGGCCCAAGCAATCCTCTTGCCTCAGCATTCCGAGTAGCTGGGACTACAGGTGTGCCACCACACCTGGCTAGTTTTTCTGCTTCTATTTTTAGTAAAGATGGGGTGGTCTTTACTAAAACACCTTGGCCTGGTCTTGAACTTAACTCAAGGGATCCATCGGCTTCTACCTACCAGAGTGCTAGGATTTCAAGTGTGAGCCACGCACTTGGACTTGTTTTCTCTTTTCTTTTTTTGTAGAGACAGAGTCTCACTTTATCGCCCTTGGTACAGTGCCGTGGCGTCACACAGCTCACAGCAACCTCCATCTCCTGGGCTTAGGCGATTCTCTTGCCTCAGACTCCTGGGACTACAGGCACCCACCACAATGCCCGGCTATTTTTCTGTTTTGCAGTTCAGCCGAGGCCGGGTTTGAACCTGCCACCTTCCGTATATGGGGCTGGAGCCCTACTCAATGAGCCACAGGCGCCGCCCTGTTTGCTCATTTTTTTTTTTTTAATTTTTATTTTTGTTTTCTTTTGTTTTCTCATTTTTGAAATAGAGTAATAGCAGTAGCTATTTCATAGGGTTGTTAGGAACTATACTGTATTAAGATGTTAAAGAAATTTGATGGCAGCAGTCCAGATGTGGAGGTTCTGCTCCCCACAGTCCTCAGAGGCTCATGCTGTTTCTCTCATTATTCTTCCATTTGTGGCCTCCATACTAACATTTACCTCATGGTCCAAAATGGCTGTTCCAGCTCAAGCCATCACATCAGGAGGAAAATGTGCCCCTCCCTACATTCCCTCTAAAGAGCGTAGTTCAGAAGTTGTACCTACTTCTTCCGCTTAATTCTTATAGACCAGAATGTATTCTCACAGCCACACTCAGCTTGAAGGGAGGCCATGTAGCCAGGTATCCAGCTACAATTCAGGGGTTGCATTAGCAAGGGACATAAGGGAGAATGGACACTGTCCATCTCTGCCTTTAAAGGATTTTTTTTTTTTTCCAGAAGACTGAAACTCAAAACTCTAAGCACAGTGCCTAGCACAATAAATGGTATTCAGGTTCTTTTTTTACTGCTTATTTATTGTTACAGAGTAGGACAGTAGTTTTACAGTTTCTGATTTTCAGTTCTCCTGATGGGTCTCATTTATTATTTTTTTAACAGTTTTATTGAGACAAAATTTGCATCTACACAATTGAACCATTTAAAATATTCTGTTCCATGGCGCCATAGCTCAGTCAGTAGGGTGCCAGCCACACACACTGAGGCCGGCGGGTTCGAACTTGACCCGGGCCTGCTAAACAACAATGACAACTGCGACAAAAAAATAGCCAGGTGTTTTGGCGGGTGACTGTAGTCCCAGCTACTTGGGAGGCTGAGGCAAGAGAATCTCTTAATAAGCCCAAGAGTTTGAGATCGCTGTGAACTGACGCCACGGCCCTCTACCCAGGGCCACAGCTTGAGACTCTGTCTCAAAATAAATAAATAAATAAAATATTTGATTCATTGGTTTTTAGTATATTCAGAGTTGTACAACCATCACCACATCAATTTTAGAACATGTTTTATCATTTTGTAAAGAAATCCTGTACTTTTTAGCACTCACTCCCCGTCTCTGTACCTTCTCTCTAACCTTCCAACCCTAGTCTACTTTCTGTCCCTAGGGATTGGCCTTTTCTGGGGATTTCATTGAGGATAGGTGTTTCATCATCCAGCCCAAATTGTCATACTGTGAATTTCAAATAAATTACAACATGTGGCCTCTTATGTCTGACAGCTTCTTTTACTTAGCATTATATTTTTTTGATTCATCCACGTTGTAGCATGTATAAGAATTTAAATCCTTTTTATTGCCATTTAGTCCTTTATATATGGACATGCCACATTTTCTTTATCTATTAATCAGTTGATGGACATTTGAGTTGTTTTTACTGTTTGGCTATTATGAATGATGCTACTGTGAATATTTGTGGCCTGATTTTTTTTTTTTTTTTTTTGGAGACAGAGCCTCAAGCTGTCACCCTGGATAGAGTGCTGTGGCATCATAGCTCACAGCAACCTCCAATTCCTGGGCTCAAGCGAGTCTCCTGCCTCTACCTCCCAAGTAGCTGGGACCACAGGTGCCCGCCACAACGCCCGGCCAGTTTTTGGTTGCAGCTGTCATTGTTGTTTGGCTGGCCCAGGCTGGATTCCAACCCACCAGCTCAGGTGTACATGGCTGGCGCCTTAGCCCGTTGAGCCACAGGCGCTGAGCCTGTGGCCTGATTTTTATGTGGACATATATTTTCGTTTCTCTTAGATATATAGTAGGAGTGGAATTGCTGAGTCATATAGAAACTCTACGGTAATCTTTTTTTTTTTTTTTTTTTTTTTTTTTTGAGACAGAGTCTTACTTTATTGCCTTCAGTAGAGTGCTATGGCTTCACAGCTCACAGCAACCTCAAAAATTTGGGCTCAAGCCATACTCTTGCCTTAGCCTCCCACGTAGCTGGGACTACAGGCGTTCGCTACAACACCTGGCTATTATTTTTGTTGTTGTTGTCATTGTTTAGCAGGCCTGGACCAGGTTTGAACCTGCCAACCCCGGTGTATGTACCTGGTACCATAACCGCTGAGCTATGGGCTCCGAGCCTATGGTTAATCTTGGGAAGAAATAAATGCCAGATTGTTTTTATAAGTGACTGCACCATTTTATATTCCCACCAGCAGTGTGTGAGGTGTCTAGTTTCTACTCATCCTCTCCAGCACTTGTTGTTTATTGTCTTTTTGAGTTAGCCATCCGAGTGAATTTGAAGATATCTCTCTGTGATTTTCTTTTTGTTTTATTTATTTATTTATTTATTTATTTATTTATTTATTTATCGCCCTCGGTAGAGTGCCGAGGCGTCACACAGCTCACAGCAACCTCCAACTCCTGGGCTTAGGCGATTCTGTTGCCTCAGCCTCCTGAGTAGCTGGGACTACAGGCGCCCGCCACAATAGCCTGGCTATTTTTCTGTTTTGCAGTTCGGCTGAGGCCAGGTTCGAACCCACCACCTTCAGTATATGGGGCCGGCACCCTACTCAATGAGCCACAGGTGCCGTCCTGTTTATTTGTTTTTTAGAGACAGAGTCTTGCTCTTACTCAGGGTGATCTTACTCATTGTGGTTTTTTTTCTTTTGAGACAGAGCCTCAAGCTGTCACCCTGGATAGAGTGCCAGAGCATCACAGCTCACAGCAACCTCCAATTCCTGGGCTCAAGCAAGTCTCCTGCCTCTGCCTCCCAAGTAGCTGGGACTACAGGCGCCTGCCACAACGCCCGGCCATTGTTTGGTTGCAGCCGTCGTTGTTTGGCGGGCCCGGGCTGGATTTGAACCCGGCAGCTCAGGTGTACGTGGCTGGTGCCTTAGCCCATTGAGCCACAGGCGCCAAGCCACTCATTGTGGTTTTGATTTGCAGTTTGATGGCTAATAATACTGAGCATCTTTCCATGAGCTTGTTGGCCAGTTGCATAGTTTCTCAAGAGGATTGCCTATTTGTCTTATGCTCATTTTAAAATTGGGTTTATTGGCTCGGCGCCTGTGGCTCAACGGGCTAAGGCGCCAGCCATGTACACCTGAGCTGACGGATTCAAATCCAGCCCGGGCTCACCAAACAACAATGACGGTTGCAACCAAAAAATGGCCGGGCGTTGTGGCGGGCGCCTGTAGTCCCAGCTACTTGGGAGGCAGAGGCAGGAGACTGGCTTGAGCCCAGGAATAGGAGGTTGCTATGAGCTGTGATGCCACGGCAGTCTCTCCAGGGTGACAGCTTGAGGCTCTCTCTCAAAAAAAAGAAAAGAATGAGATTTGGTGATGGTGTAACCTTGGTTGGTAGCTGAGGAACACCCAAGGGTAGGGGTCCTGATTTTCACCAGGCACCTAGCATATTGCATATGGAAGCACTCAACTGATAGTCACTGAAATGAACAGATCAGAAAATTAATGAAGACTGTTTATAAATATTTGTGGATAGAAATGAGAAATGTAGTCTGGGTAACAGATGCTCCCTGGGTGAGTTGTTCCAGGGAGTGTTGGTTGATATTAATCCAGGGGGGTGAGGAGGTGAGGAAGGCTCTCTGGGAGCACACCAAGGGCTTGTGTGAATAGCCTCAGCTGGTCCACTTTTCTACCAGTGCCTTGACTGAACAGTTACAAGTCAGGCTTATCAGGTTTGAATCTATTTGAATCTAGGAGAGATGGGCATTTTTGCTGAGCGGCAGACTCTGGAAACTATGAGATTCTAATGGACTGAAAGCAGGGACAGATCAACAAGATGAAATATCATAGGTGTAGGTGAAGAAGCCAAGGCTTAGTACACAACCTCTGTTCATTGAAACTAGTAGGTAAACAACTACAGGGCCACACAAGAAGAAAAACACAATTAAATTCAAGAAGGTAGAGAGGGGCTCAGTAAACTCTCACCTAATCAGTATAATCAAGGGTATATAGCACACCTCCTGGACTCAAATACAACTTGGACTTTTCCTAACAAATGCAAACAATGTAACCTAATTATAAGTACTGTTACATTAATTAAAAATTAAAAATAAAAAAAAAAAACTTTTGCCAAGGGCACAAGGGCAGCCTCCCTGAGAGCAGCCCAGGTGAAAGTGAGCCCAGGGTTTGAGAGCAACAAGTTCTCAGGAGCCATGAGGATGGCTGGGACAGGCTCACACAGTCATAACATCATTCACTTCACTCATGGCATACTCTGTCTAGGGTCCTCAACCACCAGGAAGGTTCAGGACACTAGAGACACGGAGACCTGTCTTCAAACACCAGAAGAGTCCCTTGGGAGAGGGAATAAGAGAGTTCTGTGCAGTTCAAGAGGGCTGAGTCTAGGATTGCTGACTTAGCAAATAAAAACGCAGGGTGTCCAGTTAAATGGGAATTTTACACAATAACAAGTTGTTTCAGTATAAGCGTGCCCCATGCAATATTTGGGACATGCTTATGCCAAAACAATCATTTATTGTTTATCTGAAATTAAAATTTAACTTGGCATCCTGTATTTTATCTGGCAACACTACCAGAACTGTATTTAGAGAGTAGATTTTGGAGGGAGCCAGGTTTAACTAAACATAAGATTAAAACAGCCCCCAGCATAGACTACATGCTTTGTAAACTAATCTAATGAATGAATTAGTAAATGGGCAAGACAAGTTAATCAACAGGGAATACATGCCTTCACAAGTGTGTACATATGTCAAAACTCACCAACCTGTACACTTTAAATATATGCAGTTTGTCAAGTATCAACTGTACCTCAATAAATCTATTATTTAAAAAAAAAAACAAACAGAGAAGGGGGCCATGTTCAGTGGCTCACACCCACAATCCTAGCACTCTGGGAGGCCAAGGCAGGATGGTCGCTTGAGGTCAGGTGTTGGAGACCAGCTTGAGCAAGAGCAAGATCCCTTCTCTACTAAAAATAGAAAAATTATCCCAGTGTTATGGTGGGCTCCTGTAGTCCTAGATACTCAGGAGACTAAAGTAGGAGGATCACTTAAGTCCTGGACTCTGAAGTTGCTGTGAGCTAGGCTGAGGCCATGGCACTCTAGCCTGGGCAACAGTAAGACTCTGTCTCAAAAAGAAAAAAAAAAAAAAAAAAAACAGAGAAGGAAGGAATGGATTGCTTTACAAACAATATTCGAGACCAGTCCCAGGGAAAGTTTGGTCCAAGGCCTCTTGTGAGGGCAGTGGGGAGAGGTTTCCTGAGTTTGCATCAGATGTGTAGCTTTCCACTTCCTTTCTGTGTAAATTAACCTTACTAAGCACTCCCACATAGCAGATGCAAGCTGACAGCCCTTCCACAACTGAAGCCCCTGTCCTTTAACAGGAGATACATGTCATCAGCTAGACTCCAGCCCCCAGAGGTGACAAACCTGCCAGTTTGGAGACCACAGAGGCAGACACCGTTGAGGCCTCCTCAATTCAAAGATACTATGACTCCAGGAAACTCCGAGGAGAAGCCTCGCAGGCTACCCGGAGGATTAGTATCCACTTAAAGAGCAGCCCTGACATGGGTCGAAATTTGTCCAAGAGGGTCTAGTGGAACAATCACAGGATGGAGTGAGACGGAGCTCCATCCATGAGTTCCTTTTCTCTGTCCTCTGACCTGGCTATGGTCCAGACGTGAACTGCCCTGAGTAGCAAGGTGACTATGTGTAAGCCACTTTGCCTCTCTAGAAGAGGATAAGGCATTCCCTAAGATCCTTTTGTACCCTCATGCTCTTGGGTCCGTTGTAGAACTTAAATACAAGGAACTTCCATTTTTAATTGAATGACACTGAGATATTTGAAAAATCCCATGAGACAAAAGTGTCCTTGTCTAACAGCCAGTGATGGGAGCAATGGGGGTGGGGTGAAGTGTCCAGGATCACGTATGTTATCAGCAGAATTTGGTCTGTGATTCACTGAGTTTGGTGTGGCCTGCAGAAGCCACTGGCCATAGGGAGGCCCCCAAGCCATGCCTGGGATGGTGTGGCAGGTGTAACAGCTCCCAGGGAAAAGGACCCACAGTCCCTGAGTTCTCACTTAGACAGGGCCTGGGCAGAGCAGTTTTGCCCTTGGCTCTGAGCAGAACTGAGCAACCCAGCAGGCTCCTGGGTTCCAAGCTTGCCTCCCAGGGCCCTAGGAACTCTCAGCCTGACAGGCTTGTTCCTCACTCTCTTATGGGCGGGTCCGGCCTCCCCAGAACTTCCAGTACACAGCTCAGCTTTGGGGGCAGCAGTCTTTGCCTCTAGCAGCTTCATCTTCCCTGTATCCTGTTCCCTGTCCCTTCCACCTGCCCGATCAAAACACAATGAGGAGGGAGTGAGTTGTAAATGCCTCCGCAAGACCTAAGCCTCAGTCCCTTGCTATAGGATGTTTTGTTCTAACAGGAGACCAAGGGAGGGGATTCAAATGGTGGAGTAGCTGAATTTAGCCATTAGGAGTGTACTGATAGGGCTGCTGAAAGCTGACACAGTTTAGGCTGCGTTCAGACCTAGGGAGGCGACAGAGCCTTCTTGACAGATGTCAGAGTCTGACATCTGACTCTGGGCCTGCCACACTAAGAGGTACATTGATGCACCAGGGAATGTTCTGAACAGCTGGGCACCGGCGAGAGCAGGGGCCACCTAACGGCCTGGAAATGTCATCACACAGACAGTGTCATCCCCTGTTTTTCCTTCTCTTTCTCTGTCCCCCAAAGCACTTAACACAGGACAGAGGCAGGTCACACAATTTTATAGACTGCCCACTACAGACTAAGGGGCCTCATTTTATCCAAGTTGGAGAGGAGCAGGGGCTGTAACGGTGCTCTCATAACAGGCTGGGGAAGTGGGCTTCAGAGCTCTTCATAAAGCTGTGTCTGTTCACTGGGAACCTGGTGCCCAGTCCCTCTTCTGAGGGACACAGAGAAGTGACAACCAGGTCCTTGTCCTCACTGTAAAAATGGCCAACCTGGAGTAAAAAGACTCTTGTGGTCAGAGTGAAGGGCTCAGAGGAGAGGAGTTGACAAGAGGGGTGGTCAGCATGAGGGTTGGGAAATGTCCAGCCCACCTTCGGAAATAAGTCCAGAAGCTAGAGAGGAAGACAGGACCCCCTACCTGGAGAAACGAACCAAGGGAAGGCTAAGGGAGAGTGGGGACCCAGCAACCCCGGGGCCGGCGGTGGGTGGGATGTGACAGAGGGAAGGGACAGGTGTCCCAGCATCCTTAGTCATGCACACATACAGCCCACATACACATGCCTGACCCTCTCACCCAAGCTGCAGGCACACTGCCCTGGGTGTCAGAAGGCCCATTTCCAGCCCTGCTGCCTTGTGTGACCCTGGGCAAGTCCCCTTCCTCGAAGGTTCCACTGTCCTCATCCAAAAGATGGGCACAGCCCTGCCTGCTAAGCCAGTCTGCAGGGTGGCAGTAAGTTCTATATTGGAAGTATCTTGTCAATAATAAAACATAACTCAGTTTCTCATCGCCTCCCAGAGACCTTGACAAATTGCACATTCCCAGGTAAACTCACGGAGTAGGGGGCTCTGGTGGCCATGTCCAGCAATCTGCCCTATCCCAGTGCTCCCTGAGCTTCTTGAGCACAGTGAGGTCTCCGAACCACTGCCCTCCATGCTAGTTCTGGACAGTGACTAGATGTGGGTGACATCTCATTTGAAGTAGGGACCCAAGGAGGAAAGACAGACACCAGAGGGACAAAGAACAGAAACCACCCACCCACCTACCAGGAGCCCTGAAGCAGAAGAAGGAAGAGTCACAGTATTTGGGATATTTGACCTCTCCTGTCCCTGGTGCAGGATCCCTTGAAGTCAGCAGCTTTGAGGCCTCTGATCTCCACAGAGCCCACTGGGGCTGGACAATGTGCTCTCAGGTCAGTGGCATGGATCTGCCTGCCATTCAAGACCCACCAACCCTGCGGAGCCAGCCCAGCTCAAATTATTTTCTTCAGCTCTTCCTGACTGCCCCTGTTCTGTCAAGTCCCAGTCACGCCACCTAGTCCAACATCGCTAACCAGTGGTGTCTCCCATGTCAGAAGCACGTTCCACCAGCAGGCACCTTGGGAGCCAGGGACCAGGTTTCTTCTGCTGGACCTTCCAAAGCTCTGATGAGGGCTCAGGGCATCCATTGACACTTGTCATTTAGCAACCTGGTCTTCCTACACCACCACCTCGCCATAACCACACGCACATATGCCACATACATACACAAACACACCTGCCCACTTCACTTCATGACCTCATACATATGCCACATACATACACAAACACACCTGCCCACTTCCCTTCATGACCTCATACATACCACGCATACATACACACACACCTCTGCCACTTCACTGTGACACCACACACACCACGCCACTTCACTGCAACCACATACACACCACACATACACACACAACCCTGCCACTTCACTGACCACACACCCACACACACCATGCATACATACACACATACATACACACTTGCCACCTCCCCATGACCGCACACACATGCTTCCCCCTCCCAAATGACTGACCTAGTGACCTGTGCTGTGTCACCCACTGGTCTGATATTTCCCAATCTGGAAGGAGTCCACCTCCTCTCCCACTCCCAGGCCCCAGTCCTGACCCCAGAGAGGCTGAGGTGATGAGGAGGGAGAGGAGCAGCATCTGACCAAGGCCCTTCCTCCTCCGAGCCACCAGAGCAGGCCTCCCGGCGAACACCACGCCTGGATTCCAGGCCCAGCCCGAGGGAGGTGAACCGCATTGACTCCTGGCAGAAGGCAACTTCCTGTTTCTAAGAATTTGGGGCTTTGTAAGGCTTCTCAGCATCCCAGCCTCCCTTACACAGACAGGATTGTCGTGAGTCTCAAGCAGTCTCAGATTTCCCTTCCAGAGCTCTCAGGCTTTCAAAGGAAAAGGAAAGCCAGCAGGCTGCCCGAGACACCCGCTACATTTGGCTGAGCTGAGCCAGTTGGAGAATCAGCGAAAATCCACCCAACCCACATCATGCCAAGAACTTGAAAGACACACATGGAACAAGGACAGTGAAAGACCACATGGAACAAAGTCAAGTCAGCCCAGTTGTCTCAGCCACAGCCACAGACACATGAAAGAGCCCAGCTGAAAGCAGCAACACACACTCATGTGAGTAACTGATGAGCCTAAAAGAGGCCAGAAGAGCCACTGAACTTTCCTACGGAGAGATGAGCAATGACAAATGATTGCAGTTCATAGCCATGAGGTGTTAGGTGGTTTCTTATGGAGAATTATCAAGGCAACAGGTATTGATACAAGCCCTGGAGCCGAAACCAGAAAAGCAGTCTACAAGATGAAGCCTGAGAAGCTAAGCTGATGCAGTACAGCTGACCTAGTCTGCTTAGCTCACATTCTCCCCACACGCCCCCTGTGATTATCCAGTTAAGGTTTCACCAGGATCATGAGGATGTTTGTCTCAGGAAACTTTGAGGAAGCAGTCACACATAGACAATAGGTGTTGTGATATTGATAGAGTAAAGGTTACTTTGATAATATGATGTTTTCTTTGATAAGTGAAAATTACCTTTATATTGTTCAAACATTTTGCATTATTAGAGCAAAGACTTCTTTGATGTTGTTTTCTGTCAGATAAAGTTAAAATTTTCTAGGTTTGTTTCCTGGTATTCCCATTATAAAAATTATTAGACCTGTAACTAAGGCAGACAATCTTTGAGAGACTACTTTTGCTCTTCTCCAGATTTCTGGCCTTCTGACAATCAAGTTTGGTAGACCTAATCCATGTCTCTGCAAATTGGCTGACAGTGACAGAAGGCCAGACCTTCTTTGTCCAGCAGCCAACCAACTGCAGAAGGAAAGCACTTCCCCGCTCAACTCCTCTGCCCAACAGCATCTGGCCCCAGAAAGCCCCTGAAGGAAGAGAATTCAGAGAATGGGACTCTTGCATTCAATGTGACTATTCACTCACTTCTCCCAAACCCAAGCTTAGGCATTTTCCCAGGTAGACACCAGCAGAGATGCTGGGCTTTTTGGAGCTTCAGAGAGGAACTGAGATCTTGTTCTCTGCAGCAGGAGTTATGGTAAAATCATTGACTTGGAGTCAGAAAGATTTAGGTTTGGGTCCTGGCTCTGCCATTTACTAACTGTAGATGAGTCACTTAACCTCTCTCACTCCTGCACATTCATCTGGTAGGCTCATTTCTCAAAGGGCTGCCATGCAGTTCTCAAATGCAAAGCAGTTCTCAATTGGAGGGGAGTTAGCTCCCTAGGGAACATTTGGCAGTATCTGAAGACATTTTTAGCTGTCACAGCTGGGGCAGGGGTGTTACTTGGGAGAGATCAGGGATACTGCTAAATGTCCTATGACACACAGGACACTGCCCTGACAAAGAATTACCCAGTCTCTGAGCTAGTCCCTGGTCATAGCAAGCAGCAGGGGAGATGTTCGCATAGTCTCTGGGAGGATGGGGCTCAAGGACACCTGCACCCTTCCTGAGAGGTTCAAGGAAAAGTGCTAATAGCAAAATTGATACTGGACATAGCTTCCATTTTTTAATTGACCCCTCCATCTGATGGCTCTGCAAAATGGGAGCCCAGCTAGTTTGTTCATGACTTCAGGTGTATGTTTGAGTTCCAGCAGGGCAATTGGCTGTGTGACACTTCAGAGTTTCTACCAGCCAAGATTGTCTGGCCCAAAGGGATCCCTCTCAAGCTAAGTCAGGCTTTACATGGAATTTACAGCACATGTAAATCAAAGCCCCACATGTGTTAATTGAATGTTCCAGGTTCCCAGGGTTACCTGCACTTTCTACCAGCATACCTGTTTAAAGAGACTTGGGATGTCATAAAATACACTGGAACCTTCCTCGGTAATTTTACAAAGCCTTTGGTCCCTGCAGAACCCCCCTTGGGGCTATTATTAGAACCCACGGTTGTCCTTGCACAGTGGTGGGGACATAAAGGGAATCGCTGGATTTCCTGTTTGGATTTAGGGTGGTGTGTGGAGGGGTCTATTAGAGCCAGTTTACAGGAAACCTACCAAGGAGGTCAGTTTATCATGAATGTACTTCACATCTACAGAAACTGTGTTTCATCTGCTCAGTCTGGGCCTCCACAGACACTTCCCTCTACAGCCACGTGAGCAGAGACGAGCTGAGAGCTGGGTGAGGGTGAGGACCAGGCCTGGATCATGACCCACAGAGGTAGAAGCCTCCAAGGACCGCTTGGGCAGCAGGCTGTTGGGGAGGGAGGAAGAGAGGAGGAGGAGAGATGTGGCATCTCCAGGAATGAACCCTGTCACAGTTTAATTTCAAGGATACTTGGCAGGCTAGAAGGAGGGAGCCAACTCATCGTTGGGCAGGAGTTGTGACTGGTGAGGGGACACAGCTACAGATGCCCATGCCAGAGCTTTTGCCCCAGAAAGATTACTCTTCCACAGTGAAGTCAGGGCACACTGTTTGTCACTTCAGGCCCATGATTTTACCCTGTTTAAAGTCTGTCCTCTGCCCGAGGCCCTTAGCCCTCTCATTATCCCTCGTCACTTGTGTCTAAGTGAGAAGTCTCTGTAGGAAGGAAACCAGTGAAAGTCTGGCTTGTAACAGGGTATCCCCTACCCAAGGATAGCAAGAAAGACAGGTCACCTAACGTGAGCCCCACCTGCTTCCCATCAGTCAGGAGCCAGCCCCTCGGGGCCTCCCCTGGGGCCTCCGAGATCAGATCCCCACCTTATCTCCTCTAAGTGGCCTGTGAGCAAAGGTTCAAAAGGGTCTCGTAACCACCCAGCTGGGTGGTGGCAGAGGCAGGCTTTGAACCCAAGTCTACCAGACCCCAGAGCCTAGCAGAGCAAGGTGAGTGCTCATGACCTGCCAGTCTCTCCAAAACAGGCATCCATGGGCTTTCTACTTACTGGACCATCTCCCGGCAGCAGCTGCAGAGTAAACCATCTTCCTGAGGACTGAGCAGTGGCCTCCCTAGGTGAAAGGTTGGAGACACCTGGAGGATGCATCCAGGTGTGAGACGCAATTGGAGCCGACAACAGTCTAAGACCTCACACTGTGAGGAGCTGAGCAGCTAAGGGCCAGCTCCGGTCCTGGCTACACAGGAGGGGTGTGGAGCTATGGCGGAAAGAGAGGGGAGGCTCCCAGCCACATTTCCTGGGGGGACGGAGAGGGAACAGTGCAGCCTTCAGGGTCTGCCCTCCAGAAGGCCCTGCTTTGCCTGCTACAGAAAGCTCTTGGCCAGGAGAATGTCTGCCTTGTCAGGGGCCAAACGCCACCCTCTCACCCCGGGACTACCTTCCACCTGTGCAGAGCAAGAGCTGGGAGCAGTGACACTGTGAAGCTCTTCTCGAAATTAATGGAATGTTAAGTTCCTTGGCAAATAATAGAATTCATATCACAATCCCCTTTCTTGGTGCTGCTGCTTTTAAATACGGACCCATGATTTAAGCAATCTGACCCCTGAAAAATCTGAACTTGCAAAGCTTGCACAGTAAGTCACGACTCCCTGCATTCTGAGGGCTCCTACTGACTAGGCGGCTGCGGGGTGTGAGCAAGTCCCTGGCCCCTCTGGAGCTCTGCACAATGAAGTAAGGAGGCTGCCCAAGGGGCTCCAATTTCCCTCTAAGCTCCTACATGATGTTTTTCCAGTTCTGGAAGCTGGAGCCCAGAGGGAAGCAGGATTGGAAATCACTCCCCAAAGGTCAAGAGCGTGTCATCTTGCTGTTAACTCCAGGGCAGGGTACTAACCTTCTGGATGCAGGAGCAGTAGCACTGGGTGCCTGTCCCCCACGTGGACCCCATGGGGGCTTGGTGGGGCCAAACACCAACCTCTCACCCCAGGACTACCTTCCACCTGCCCAGAGCAAGAGCTGGGAGCAGTGAAGTACTAAACAAGGAGCCTGGTGCTATGGGGGGAAAAGAGACCGAATAGGCAAGGAACAGCATCACGGTCCACCTGAGGCCGGTCCAGCATCCCCTAGCCTCAGCCTCATTCTGTGGGTCTTCCCCAGTGGGCTCCCCCATGGCCCCATACATGGGCTCCCTAAAGCAACTTCTTCTGAGCCATGTCCACTGGCCCAGCAGGACAGGAACACTGGCCACAGGGAGCCTACACAGGCTCTAGGAGTGGTTCCCAAGAGCTCCAAATAATAACATTATCTGAGTTCCTGTCCATTCCCACCAACCACGGTCAGCAAGTGACTGGAAGGCACCAGGGCCGTAGCCTAGAGGATCTCTCAGGGGGTGAACACACAGGACCACTCCGGGCAGCAGGGACTTCATCAAATGCTCCACTGTGTGCTCAGAAAGGAGAGCATGGGCAGGAGTCGTCCGGGCTTAAGGTAAAGAATGAAAGAATGGATATGGTAACGGTGAGAGGGGGACAGTACGGGGATGAGTATGAAGGCAGAAATATGCCTGGTGAGTGTGTATGATGTATGTGGTGTGTGTGTGAGTTGCATGGATGTATTGTGTGTGTGGTGGATGTGTATAGGTTGTATGTGTTGTGTATGTTATGTGTGTCATGTTTGTGTGGTATGCATGTGCTCATGGTGGGGCCAGGCTTGGGAAGGGGGAGTGAGCAGAGGACACTGTCAGGAGATCACACCTCTCAGTGGAGGGGGCAGCCAGGTGACCAATAGTAAGTGTGTGAAAACTCTTAACATGTCAGTAGACCAAGCAGAATAGCTCAGGGTGAAGGCAAGGTGGGAGACCCAATGTGCAAAGTCCCCTCTCTACTGGGGCCTGCTCTGCAGAGGCCCCAGAAGCCTGGGTCTCCCCTGAGCACATAGGGTAGCGTAGAGTGGGGCCAACACATGTGACCAAGGAGGATGCCGGGGTGGAGAGGCAGCAGTGACATCCATGTTGCCTCTTCCCTTGAACAGAGGGCATGCAGAGGGCTGGGCCCTGTGCTGGGCCCCTGAGCCTTGCTGATTCTCAGGACAACCAAAGGGAGCTGTGTTATCACCCTGCCTGGCAGATGGGAGCCTACAGGAGACAGGATCAAATCTGCCCCTGGTTACCTGCTGCATGTGAAGTGTTGAGTCCAGAACCCCAGTCTCCTGCCTTGAGACTAAATGAAATCATTCCTATGAAATGTAGCCTGTGAACAAGTGCTCTGTGAACCATAAATGTAAGTGTTGAATAAGGATTGTGGAGCCATGCTGGGCGCCATTTTGTCCTCAGCCCTGGGAAGCAGGATCTCGCTCCACAATCACCGGCCAGCCGAACCCAGTTCATACCCACAGGATCTGACTCTCATATTATTAAGAAATGTGAAGAATTTCCATTTCACTTGTTTTCACGAATATCAATGACCACTCTCCCATAGACGTACAAGAGGTATAAGTCAGTAAACATCCCCTTTAGTAGAACAATCACTCTCGTTCACCCAGAACTTCCTAGTGGTTTATATCCATTGCTTCTTTGATCTTCACACCACACAAGGCATTAATATCCCCATTTTACAGATGAGAGAAATGAAGTACCAAGACCAAGGGCATCCAGGTGAGAAGTGGTACTGCTGGAGCCTGGGCCCCCACCAGGCTGGGATTCTGAGCCACCCTCTCCCCACATTTCCCCTGCATCTCCCCAGCCTTGTATTTCAACCCCACAGTTCTCAGGAATCAGTACTGGTAGACTAGCTGTCCTACAGAGAAAAAAGACAGAAACTGCCTTATTTCCATCACTCAGAGAAGGACTGGGTTCTCTTCTGCAGTTAGCTGAATTCTGCAACCTTTAAATTTGAGTTCCACTGAAAGTAGATAAATACATATTCCAGAGCTCCTATGATAACAGCCACACCACTTGAGAACACAGAAGCAGTGACCCATCTCTAATTACTCATTTGTTGGCAGGCTGACCAAGGGAGCCAGTAAGGTTCCCTGTGAGACCCCCGCCCTGGCTCAATCTCCATAATGCCCCATTCCTGCACCAATGCCACCCTAGGGGGCAGGAAGCAGAAAGAGTCACAGGGTCTGAGGATGTCAGGAAAGGCTGTGAGGCTTCATTGCAGCTGGGAAAGATGGGATGATACCTACAATGATGGAGAGGAGGAACAAGACTCTCTGTGTGAGGGTCTGAGTGGGAATCAGCCCTGCTCCCGCCCAGACTGCCATCTTGGCTCACTGCTCCAGGAAGAGTTGAGAAGTCAGGTAGGGACAGGAGCAGCCAGCAGAGGGCAGGGAGGACCCAGGAGAAGTAGAGAACAGAGTGGTCACTGGTTAAAAATGCTATTTTATTTCTTAGAGAGGGCTGTTCTGGTTTAAATAAAATCTAAGGAGGGCCCAAGAAGGCGTCTGGGGAGGACCCAAGTCCCTGCGGTCTGGATGTCCACGTTTGGAGGAGCATTGAGGGGTGGTCTGGGGAAGGTTTAGTAATCCACCCCCCACAGTTGCCCCTGACAACAGCAAATGCTGGACCAGGAGTGGGAGGCTGCCCCTGCGCCCATCCACTGCTGGCCTTGAGCTGGGTGGCTCCCTTTCACTCCTGCAAAACGTTTCTGTGCCTGCAAAATGAAAGGGTTGAACCAGATGACTCTGACATGCATTGTTTCCTATAACAGTGTGTGTCTGTCCAGTGGGAATTTATCTGGGGCATGTAGAACTTACAGTGATGTTTCATGTCTCAGCATTATTGAGAGAGTCACATAAGTGAACTTTCCCCACAACAAAAACTTGTCCATTTACTCTCCATCATTTAATATGGAAACTGTTCCTAAATGCTCACAGTCTCCCTGGCTCCTTAGGCAGTGACTAAATACAGTGGACACTTCCTTATTCCCCTGTGGCCCTAATAACCTAACAGTGAGTTATGAGACAGGGTGATTATGTGCCTGTTCCTCTCGGTTACCAGCTCCGTGGTCTCTAAGCCTGTCGTCCTCCTTTCAATCGGCTGTCCCCAGTCTGCTAAGGACCTTGAGCCAAGAGAGAATTCTGGTTATAGTAGAATCTTTGTGAACAAGGAGTCAATAAACTATTAACGAAATCCAATAAACTGCCTCAGAGTTAAGCTCATGAACTTCATGATAATTATTTCCGTTTCTTATCTTCTCCTTTTTTACCTCTGAATCGTTAGATCTGTTTCAGACTGCACCTAAGTGGGGTGCTAAGTTCATTTTCACTCACATGAACCTCTCCACACAAGCACATCTCTCTAGGTTTACTCCTCACTCTGGGTAGTGGAATTTTGTTGGATTTATCCTGAAACCGCCCTCCAATAGAATCATCTTTTCTGGCTGACCAGGACTGGTGAACAAGGCCATGCCCACAGCCTCCCCCAACCTGAGAAACCTAAACCACCAACTTGAAAGGAAGCCACCGGTCCACTCTCTCCAAGCCCAACCAAAGGCCCCTTTATTAGCACCAGCTCTGGGTGCTTCCTGTGTCTTGGTCATGGCCAATGTGGACTTTGACTAGAGTTGAGGGCTTCTTGCTGCCTGATGTGCTAAGCTTGCAGGTCCCAATGTGTGTTTCAGAAACAAGTTTTCCCACAGGACTGAGCAGCTGCTATGCCACTGAAGGACCCCGGAACAAATGCATCCAGCACTTGGAAGTTGAAGCACTTAAAAATATTAAGAAGTTCCACACCTACAGTGCATCTTAGAAGGGTACAGGTGAAACTTACTGAATACAAAATATAAATGTCTTAACACAATAACTAAGAAAATGCCATGAATACTATGTTAACCAGTTTGATGAAAATATTTCAGATTGTATATGAAACCAGCACATTGTACCCCATGATTGCATTAATGTACACAGCTATGATTTAATAAAAATAAATAATTTTTTTTTTTAATTAAGAATTTTAGGGCAGTGCCTGTAGCTCAGTGGGTGGCCGACCACATGCACCAAAGGTGGCAGGTTCAAACTGGACCCGGGCCAGCTAAAAAAAAAAAAGCAATGACAACTGCAACAAAAAAAAATGATGGCCAGGCGTTATGGTGGATGCCTGTGGTCCCAGCTGCTTGGGAGGCTGAGGCGGGAGAATCACTTAAGTCCAAGAGTTTAAGGTTGATAGGAGCTGTGGTGCCACCATATTCTGCCCAGGGTGACAGCTTGAGACTCTGTCTCAAAATAAATAAATAAAAATAAAAATTACATTTTAAAAAAAATTAAGAAGTTTAAAAAGTTAAACTATTTTTTCCTGCCCATTTTTCCAAGCCTATAATATAACCACAGTGTATGGTGAATTTTAAGACAGAGGTAATATTACAGACAAGATTTCTCAGGCTTACCCAGCCAGAAACCTAGGCACTTCTTACAAATTCCACCTGCCATGTAGCTACCTCCTATCACCCAGCTCCCCTTCTGAGTAACCATGTGGCCTTGGGCAAGCTCTTTCCCTCTCTTGGCCTCATATTCTACTCATGTCAAGCAAGGGAGTTATCCAGATTGGGAAAGACAAAGAGGTCTGTACAACACTCATGTGCCAGCTTGAATCTTAGAAATTCCCAGCCCTGAGGGCTATGTTAAGAATTCCGATGCTGCCTGTAGGCTTGGGAGGAACAGCTGCAGAGGTTGATTAGGCATGACCGCCCTGGTCCCAAGAGCCGGGCTACCAGCCTGCGTTGCCCTACATTGGCTGCCCCTGTATCTAGACAACCCCTAAGGTCACCTTCTGCTTGCACACACAGATCTCTGACCCAACCATGAGATTTCAGAGTCCTCGATGATGAAGACTGGCATTGTTCTTTGTACGTGACACAGGGTAGGGTCTCTGGTCAGTCCCATGCAGAGGGCTCTTGTATCTTCATCAGCCTAATTGCCCAACTGTGGATCTCGTCCAGTTTGGGGGTGTCATTCTTGCTTCCCACCCTCCAAACCTACACTCAGGTGATGCTGAGAAGCACAGGAATTTCCATGTTTTACACAGTCTCCAGGGGAATTTGACACCAAATATGGACAATTTTCTCTGCTGCAAGCCCTGAACTCTACAGGTGCTGTATACATGCCTATTCCCAAAGGCCCCCACTGTCTGGAGGAAATGCTGCTTTCCTTACTTCAGAGTGGTCCCCCGAGCTCTGCAACAGAATCATGGAGTAGAGCGGCTTGTTTTAGCAAGGACCCCACCCCCCACGCCCACTTGCTGAATGGGACTCTCTGGAGCCTGGTTATCTGGTTTGTTTCACAAGTGCCTCAGTTGGACACTGAACATTGAGAACCACAAGTCATTGGGAAACTTGTCTGCTGAACCGGCCAGACCAACGCCCTGTGCTAGCGAGGTGCATTGGATATCACTGCTGTGAAACCACCAGAAATCACTGTTTCCCTGACCTGGCCCACTCTCCTGGGTCACCTTACTGCTCACTCTGTCTGCTGCCCCACAGGGCTACTGTGAGGACCGCATCGGGGAAGACCTGTTTGCAAAGTGCCTAATGCAGCGTCAGCATCGGCAGTGCCCGTAGTCCTCTACATCCCTCTCCCCCTGCTAGTCTGTAATTGCTCCTCCACACCCAAACAATGTCACCATACCAAAGGCGCTAGACACCAGGAGTCATGGGGCTCCCTGGATGACCTAAATGCAGGCTGCTACAGGCAGAGGAAACAGTGGGAGGTGAGACCACAAAGTTCCTGAGAGCTTCACGTCCCACCCCACAGCCTGGCTCTTCCTCCTATAGAGGCAACATGTTTCACCCAAACAGAATCTCCACTGAACTGACAGCTCCCAGGGGCAGAAAGCTGTTCACTACTCTCCCACTGCCCACATGGTTGCCGTGAAGTGGGCATTTAGTAGTCATCTACTGAATGGATGGATGGGTGGTCAAGAAATGAGATAACTGAAAAAGAGACCTGGCTTCCAGTTGCAGCCCCGGTCCTTACTGCCTTAGAGGAAACTTGGTATTAACCCCTTTGCCTCTGCTTCTGATAAAACAATGATGGTAACACCTGCCACAACGCCATCAGAGAGTGAGTTTGTGTCTTAAATGGAATGACTACGTAAATGATAGTAATTGGTAAGCCAACAGATTGTCCAAACATCAGAGGTAATGGTGATGACAATGACAATGCTGATGATTAGAGTAGCTGGGCGTCAGAGGGTCTGAGATCTTTGTATTAATATGTGGGTGTAAAAGCCTTTCATTCAGCCTCCTCACAGAATAAGCAATGAGGCAGCCAAAACAAGGAGGGCAAGCTCTGGCACTGTGGGTGCCCCACCACAATCCCCTCTCACCCTGGGACTCACCCCTGGGCTAAGGGACCTTGGCATTTGCTGCCAAGTCTTCACAAAGCTGAAGGTGGACCCCAATACCTCCTTTGTGTCAAAACAATTGAGATAAAAGCCCCAAGGGCCTGAAAGTAATTCCATCCTGCAGACAGGGGCTGCATGGAGCCAGATCTTCTGCACTGGTAGAACGACCCTGAGGTCATCTGGCCTCGTTCACTTAGATTATGCAGTCAGGATTACAGGTCTTGGTACATATTAATAAAAGCAACTCCTATAGCTCCAGACACCTTGCCAGGTTCAGCTGAAACAAACGGCTTATCACTCACTTTTTCAAGAAAAAGGAAAATACTAATTTATTAATTAATTACCTCAAGAGGGTTCTGCCAAGACTAGAGGCTGGAACAAGAAGGGAACAGAGAAGCTTTTGGAGGAGGAGCGGTTGCTCTGCCTGAACTCCAGAGGGGAGAGCTGCGGGGCTTGTGTTGAGATCTCTCTGTGCATCTTAAAATAAGCTTGGCCTGGCACAGGGGCTCACGCCTATAATCCTAGCACTCTGAGGCTGAGACAGGTGGATCACCTGAGCTCAGGAGTTTGAGACTAGCCTGAGCAAGAGCAAGACCCCATCTTTACTAAAACAAGCCGGGCATCATGGTTGGCACCTGTAGTCCCAGCTACTCAGGAGGCTAAAACAAGAGGATCCCTTGAGCCCAAGACCCAGAGCAACAGAGTGAGACCCTGTCTCAGAAACAAAACAAAACACAAGTCTTGTTCCTGCCTCCACCCATCAGGAGAGAGGAACAGAATCTGGAAGATCTGGAGGCTCCAGAGCCTGTGGAGGGTCCACTGGAGTCATCAGAAAAGAAGCTCCCCATGTCAGCCTCAGTGTCTTTCTTCTGCATCTCCGTCCTCTTCAGACGCCCTCCCTGCACACACGCATAGCATGTGTGGGTCTCACGCCCAGAGCCCTCCAGACAAGGCGGCTGTCATCAGTCATCTACACCCACTTGTGAAGATGAGCCCAGGAGAACTGACAAGGTACTTCTCATCTCTGCCCAGCTGATCTGGGCCCAGGAAGTGGCCCTGTAATTGAGGGGGCAGGATAGGATTCCTCTGGCCTCCGACATCACACCACCCAGGCAAACCATATTCTCCAACTTAAGAGAGAGCAGGCCCCAGAGTGAGGAGTGAGACCTTGAGAATATGTGCCAAATTGGTTTCCCATCTCCCACGGGGACTTCAGAAGATTTTCCAACCAAGAGAGATCCCTGCAGTTCACTTTGGAAATCTCTGAAGCAGGAAAACTAGGGCCACCATTTATAGGTGCTGTCTGAGCCAGGCACAAAGATGTCCAGCAAGGGGTGAGTGGGGCTGAGCCAGTATGTGTGTGCCCTAGCCCCGGGCTGCACCTGCCAAGGGGAAGATGAACTATTTTTGAATTAATGCAAAGGTGCAGAATGGGCTGACCATGGTCCGAGTGGAAAGAGGTGGAAGGTAGGGATGAGCCCCTTTTTTGCTGGGGTCTCTACAGTTTACACAGCACATCTTAGTGGGTTTGTGCACATGGGATGCATTGTGTGTGCTTGTATAACAAGGTTATTAGGGGATGGAGGCTGTATCTGTGAGAAATATTCAAAGAAAGAGCCAGGGATTTGGGAGAAGACAGAAAACAGGGACCAGAGGTACTTCAAGAAATCTACTTCTTCCAACTCTAGGCAGAGCTTGAAGGAGGTTGCCCTCTGATAAAAAGGAAGAGGAATCATGAATCCCACATGACACACATGCGCATACACACTAGTCTACAGGTCCTCAGGGAGACCAGATACCGGTAGAGACCCCCAAGTTAGATCTTAGGCATCCAAGCCCCTGGGACTCATGTCCATCATAAAGTGTCCAGCTCATTTTAATAACTAGATGGAGGGAGGTATTGGCCAAGTAGACAGGGTCGGGCTGGAAGTAGGACCAGGAGATGTGGCTTTGGACGGTAAAAGTACCACTATACCAACCCTGCCCTGACCATCCGTGTCTCACGTTCTCTCTGGCTGGGATCCCTCAGTCCCACCCCAACTGCTCTTGCCCGCTGCTAAGAAAAAATATTCAAAATGTCAAAATAAGCAAGACAAGGACTACATATCCTCTCAAAGTCATGCTGGAACATTGTTTAATAGACTGCCCCTGCCCAAGAGTCTTCTTTCTTTCCAGGGCAAGATACCTTCATTTTATTTACTACTGAACACAGCCCAGACCCTGTAAAGTTAGATGTTATTAGAAAACTGATATGGTACCAAAGGATTTTTGGCCTGTGGAGAATATAATGCTGGTGGTGATGGTTTTACCACCCTCCTAGAAAACATTAAACCAATTTTCTGTCTAATTTAACAATCTTATTCCAGCATTATGTTTTTCCATTAATGTGTGCATATATTTTTTTCCTCTGATATCTTCTTTTGAGCTAAGTATATCATCTTGCTGGTTCCCTCATTAGCAACTTAAATAAATCACTATGTATTTGTAGAAATATGTTTTTAATATTTTGAAGTTTTGACTTGATACTGTGTTGGAATGACCCTCTGTCTTCAGCCCCCAAAACCTGCTGCCTCCCCCAGCTGGGTGAGGTCTGGTGGTGGTTCCTTTCTGAGAAGCCATCATCCGGGCATGTCTAACATGCCCAGCCAGCATCTGCCCCTGTCTGAGGTAGGCCCTCCGCCTGACCCTGCCCTGGCATGCTGAGAGGACAGAAGTTGTCAGGTGGGGCCTATGATTGGCCCAGCTGGCACCACAGGCTGGGTGTGTGTGAGGTTCCAGACCTGGGCTGGGGGGTGAGGCATCTCAGGCTTGGCCCTATCTGTTGTCTCTTCCCTGTGCACAGAGGAAATCACACCGACACAATCTCAGGGGCTGTAGTGAATGTCAGAGGAGATGGGCAATAGATAGGGATGGTTGGGGAAGCAAGAAACTTAAGATGTGCAAGGTCAGAGGAGCCTGCTGGGATTCATGGGGTGGGCTGGATTCTACCTTCCGTAGTAAGTCGAATAAATAGTGGGAAACCAAGAGACTGACACTAGATGAATGTATTAATTTTTAAAACATTAAATCCAAACAAGGGGAAGGATTCCTCTTTGCAATAAAAAGAAGAGGGGGGTAAGCTTTCTCTCAAAACCACAGGTGTGCAAACCCAGACCCTGCCAGGGCCCAGCTCTGAGCTCTACAGCAAATATGAAGCAAACAGAGGCTCATAGTCTGTGGTAGCACCCGCCCAGGGTGCCCCTGCAGAGCCCGATTTCATCCCCAGCTGCTGACCTGAGCAATCCCTGCCTCCCTGGGGCCTGTGCTCAGGAGGAGGGGAAGAGAGCGAACCAGGGGAGGATGAGTGCTGCCAGGGGACAAGCTGCTTGGATGCTACAACTTGCCATGAAACCCTCATAACCTGTCATTTAAAAATCCAGGCCCCCAGAGTCAGCCCTGGCTGATGCCCAGATTGACACAACGTGAAGGGCAGCCTGCCCAACCACACTGCCTCATCTCCAAGCTGCAGGCTTGCAGGAAACCCTGTCCCCTGAGACCTAAGGGGAGGAGGCACCACTGGGCCCAAGCTGACTCCTGAGGTGGTGAGCAGGGGAGTAGCACATCTCCCCATAAATACCTTCTCACTGGGGGTGCCTGAAACCCCACCTTTGGAGTTTTGTCCCTGAGAGTCTTGAAGGATCTTTTTCCCCTTCAGGAGGTCTCTCTAGAAACAGGAGAACCCTGAGAAGGGTCCCACATGCCTGGGAGCTCTGGGCAAGGGAGGCTGTGACCAGCTGGGACAGACACAGGTTCTGACTGCAGACGCCGATGGCCCCAAGAGGAGGGAGCAAACAGAGAAGGACAGAATTGTCTTGGCACAGGTCACTGTTTCCTGGGGCTGATCCTGCCCCAGTGGCCCTGAATGGAAGACCCTGACTCCTCAGAGCCCAAGGAAGGAACAGCAAGTCTGAATGGAAACCAGGCTTTGGGCGCAGATGACAGAGGATGTGGCTGGCCTTATCTCAAAGGCTGGCTGGCATGACAGCAATCCCTTCTCACTTCAGAGCAGCTTGGATTCCTTCTCTCATCCTCATTTTATAGACGGGGAAACTGAGGCCCAGTAAGTAGAGTGCCACGTCCAAGGCTTCTCCATACTCCTACACCCAGCAGGAGGGTGCAGGACACATGTTCCTACCCAAGAGTAAAGGTGTTCTCCAAGATAGATGTATTGTGAGAGGGACAGGAACTCCAGTCAGGTCAGGCCTAGCGGTGGGGAGTGAGGGGAAGTGCTCACCTCTGGGCCCTTCTCTGCCCTTAGCTAACGAGCCTTTCAGGTGCCAAGCTCAGGGTGTGCAGATTGGAGGCCCCAGAATCGCAGGTACTGCAGTTGGGGACCTAAGAAGTCCCTAGCCACCAGCTCCCAGTCCTATGAGATCCTAGCTCCCCAGGCACAAACACAGTGTATCCCCAAGGCAGCAGCTTCAGAAGGATGAAGCATCAGGACCTGAGGAAAGACAGGCCCCCAGGCCCGAGCTCACACAGGGAAAGTGCAGGGACCATGCCTGGCTCACTGCAAGCATCAGTGTTACTATTACTGCTATTGTTCATGTTAGTATTGACATTGTTACTTTAACTTTCTTCTCAATGAAACCTTAAGCAAGTTCCTCTGGGCCTCCTTCAGACCAGCATACCCTACCCAAGTCAGCAGAGGAGAACGGAGGGTGATCCCTACGGACACAACCCTCTGAGGCCCCAGGTCATGCAGCAAGGCTCTATACCTGCTGTGACATGTGCCATGGGGGAGGAGGCTGGCAGGGCCAAAAGACAGCAGAGAGATCTTCCATTCTCCCATTTGATAGTATAGGAAATTGAGGCAGGACAGAAGCAAGGAGATAGGAGGAAGGAGAAGCACTGCCCCCACCAGGTGAGCACTTTCTAAAAATCTGTAGGGAGCAGAGCGCTTTGCCCAACAGCATCACTCACTGGTGGGAACCCTGAGACCAGTGTCAGGAGGAATTTTGGGCTAGGGTGGCCTTTGCCTTTGTGCCTCATCTCTTTCTCACATTCCAGTTTCAGCTGAGATGAAGCCAGCTAGCAAGACAGTGGCAGAAATGTCCCAGTAGTCCAGGGACCCCAGGGCAGGACAGCAACACAGACTGCTTCTTCAGGTAGGTTAGTGCCAGGTATACTCTCTCCCAGAAGCCTCTAAGCATCCCTTGAAGGAACCCTGAAACCGAACCATTACATCAAATTCCTCCTCCCCTGTCTGTGGTCCTGAAGTCATGTGTTGCTTTCAGCTTTCAGAAAGCTCACCAGCTCCCTAGGGTGCCTGACTAAACTGGCCACCCCTGCAGAGGTCAGACCTTTACAGTTAGCAAGGAGGGCCCCTGCAGGGAGAATTCGGAAAGTGGCTTACAAAGGGAACTTTGCCATCTGGGGCCTGTGGGAGGAGAAGGGGTAAGAAGAAAAAGATGGGTTGGGAAGGCCCACAGGCCAACTCACTGTGCAACCTCAGTTAAGTCAATTGACCTCCCTGGGCTTATTTCCTCATCTGTAAAATGGATCCAGAGAGGAGTGGTGAGTGTGAAGATAATTAGAGGCCATTAGGTTCTGGAGGTATGAGGAATAAGCCCTGAAAAACGTTAACAGTGCTCTGTCTTGGGAGACTGATTCAGTTTCAAGTTAAGTTTTAAGACAAGGGTTTTGTGTTCACCTAAGTGGAGATAAGTGGGGTCCGCAGGCCCAAAACCTGTGCACAAGATGCCCCTGGAAGAGAGTTCGGAGGGTTTTCCTTGACTGGGTAACTTGTCTTTCCAGCAACTCTTATATCAGGGGGTAAAATCAGAGGTTTGGGGGTCTGAGGGCTCCCAGCAGGGAGAATGAAGCCCCCCAGCCCTCCCCACACCCACGCACGATGGAGACCAGATGCTGGCCACTGCCCTTTGGTGCCCCCTCCCTCCCTACTCCTACTGAGGAACTGTGAAGCCCCACGTTACACTGGAGTCCCTCCGTTTGACAGAGAGTCAGAGCCAGCTGCTTGTTCATCTGAGCCCTGCTGGGGGAGGGCAGGATTAGAGAATAGCAGTGAGGATGCCTCAGGGCTGCCCTCCAAGCTCCCAATTTGGGGAGGTGGTGATTTATAGACAGAGGGGCACAAGTCCACAGCTTCTCACCCTGCTCCTTTCACAGAGTGGCCAGAGGTATGAATGTTCTAGAAAATGTGCCCCAGACTGAAAAGTCCCTAGAGCTGGCTTCCTCCCCTAGTGTTGGCTGGAACTGCTACACGGTTTCGGTGGTCACCAGCCTCAGTTTTCTCATCTGTAGTATCAGCAAAGGGAGGACCCAACGTGTGGTATTGTACAAACTAGAGTTAGGCCATTCCAGGGAGTGTGTGGGGTCCTTATCTTGCTTTTGAACACCATGATTTCAAACTTGCTCCCCCATACAGATCGGTAAATGGCTTGTGGGGGGATCCCTTAGAGCATTAATGGAATCTGCATTGGTGTCTGGCAGAGTAGTTAGCCGTCTTCCACTGGCCCCATTTCTCAACTACTATCAGTGGCCCAGGCCCTCCCCAAATGCCTCTTGAGCCTGCAAATCCTTGCTATCCACCTGCAACAGAACCTCCTCTTGAGGATACTTGATCATGCCAAGTCCTCCCCTCTTATACCCTGGTGCCCTGCACATGATGGCCTGAACACTACATCCTGAATAGACCATGCATTTATTGGTCCAGTTTTTGGACCATGCCACTCTCTCTGCCCAGAATGCCCTCAACCTTTGCTTACCATACTCCTATTCATCCCACAATGCCCCAAATAGCAACTCCTCCCTGAAGACTTTATGTATCCCCTATGCCTCTGCCCTTAAGCAAAATTAATGACACCCTCCTGTGACCTTCCATATATTGGTTCATATATAAAGCCCTCATAATGCCCCTCCTATACCTGACACCCTCCCCCAAGCTCCCTACCTCATCCTCCACCTGTTTACCTGACAAAATACTGCTGACTTTCCCATCTACCCCACCCACATTTCTTTCCCCCAGAAACCCTCCTCCAGCCACTTGTTGCCCCAGATTTGGATTAAATACCCTCCTGTGAGATCTTGGGACACTCCCTACAGCCATTTGGGAGCTATGTTGACATTGCCTTTTATTTGTCTTCCTTCCTCCCCTCCCTGAAAGACACATTTATTGTGTGGCTAACACAATATCTGGCACATAGCGAGTTCCCATAAACGCTTGTTGAAAGAAGGAAGGAAAGAGGGGAGGAGCAAGCGAGGTATGACATTAACCATAAGTCTCAAATTTCAGTTTCAGTTTTATGAATTTTTTTTTATTAAAATCTACTCACTAAGGAGGTAAATTTCAATGTGATACCATTCTATGACTACTTAAGATCTTTCATATTGGTATATTCACAATTTAAAATAATCCATGGTCAGGCCGTGTGCAGTTTGAGTTCTAAAATGAACAACTGCCTCCTCCCAGCAGCCCAGGGCAGGGGCTGGGTTTTGCATCTTTGAGTCTCTCACAAACCCTGCTCATAAAGGTTTTTAATCAATGCTTACTGAATTAATTTCAAATGAACTGAATTAAAACTCCAGGTGAAATTCCTTCCCAAGTCACAGGGGCATGATTTTACAACATCTTATAAAATCTGTTGTAACAGTTCAGAGCACAGGTGGGGGTCTGAGGTTCCATGGAGGGGGCCCTTCAGAAGACCCCCGACAAAAATATCTCCCCAATGGGCAACATTGTCTTTATGCCTTCCCTTATGCCTATGCTCCTCCTCTTCACATGCCCAGGAAGTTCAATGCTGGGAAGGCCAGGGCCAGGCGGAGGCCTCTACCTACCCTAACTGTGCGATCCTAAGCATGCTCCTTAACTACCTTGAACCTCAGTTTTCCTGTCCATATAATGGGCATAGGGATACTTACCTCCCAAAGGTACCCAACTGTTATTCCCTGTATGCTGTATATTGATTTCAGAGAAGACTTAAAGTAGACAGGAAGGACAAATGGCCATTTTGCTGCCAAGGTTGTTCAAAGGCCAGGGGCCTAACAGTGATGCAGAGAGGAGCCTGGTGACCTCTCTGCCACAGGTGAAGATAAAACTTGGAGCAGCTCGCTGTGATTTGATCTGGGCTGGGCCCTGTCTGAGCACTCACTATCTCCTCTAATCTTCAGACCACTCTTTGAGTTATTATCATCCATTTTACATAGATAAGAACATGCAAACAAAAGAAGATGAATTAATTTGTCCAAAATTATAGTATCATTAAAACCAGGGACTTGGCCTATTTTGCTGTCTCCCTAGCCCTTAGTCCGGGGCTAGGAACTGTGATCCATAACCCATTACTTGATGTAACCAGAGTCGGTGGTCCCCACAATAAATTTAAGGGACACCCCAAAGGTGCTTTGCCCCATATGCTATTCCCATCCTGCAATATTGCCCCCACCTTGCCTGTCATGGGGTCTGAAATTCTGTGTGTGTTCTGGACTTCTGCATAAAGCTGCTGGGAATCAGGAGTCATCTGATGAATGCAGAACCCCTGGGATGCGTGTAGCAACTCATACAATGGCACGATTAATACGCAGCTAAGGAAATGGAACTCAGCACAAGTATTTTTAGATGAAAGGGGAAGGAGCCCCTTCTAAAGTCAATCTATAGTTGAGGCCAGTGGGAGTGGAATACCATGGGGCCAGGGCAGCCTAGCAGGGGCCTGGAGCCCCTGCAGACAGGGAGGGATAGGAGGTGAGGGAGTGACCTAAGGGAGGGAGGTGGAGGATTGTCACCAGGTCCTAGAAGTAATGCAGATAAAGCCTGCCTGGGAGAGGTTTGCAAGGAGAAATCCCAAATCCCTCTGCCACAGGATGTTTCTTCCTCTCTTAGGACCCACCACTTGTGTTAGAAGGACCTAGGGGGCTGACTGGAGCCCAGAAGCCCGAAGAGGACAATTAGGAGGAGACAAGAGGCAGGAAGGGACTATCAGGAGGTGGGGCACACTGAACTCAAGGGGCTCGCCAGATGACGGCCATCCATGCACCCTCCCTCTGGGGCATGCAGGGCTATGGGAGGCAGAAGCCTGGGAGCCCCCAGGAAGGGTTTCAAGAATGCCAAGGTTGGGGTGTGGGGTACCCTGAAATTTAGCCAGAGGCCTGCTGCTTTTGTGCACCCTATTTCTGGGGGTTTCATATTGGGAGGCTGAAGGAGGATTCCATTGCCTTTTTTTTTTTTTTAGTTTAAAAACCAAAAGATTAGAGTAAAGGAGAAGGTATAAAGCCACTGCCCAGGGAGTGAAATTCTGACAGGTGGAACAACACAAATGAACTCTGAAGACACAGCTGAATGAAATGCAGACACCACAGGACAAACGCGCTGGGGTTCCACTTACACCAGGTGCCTTAACGTAGTCAAATGAGTAGGCAGAAAGTAGGAGAAAAGTTGCCAGGGGCCGTGGGGAGTGGACAGGGACAGTTACTGTTTCATGGGGACAGTTTCAGCTGGGGGAGATGAAAACGTTCTGGAGATGGATGGTGGTAATAATAGCACAACAATGTGAATGTAGTTAATGCCACTGAATTGTGGCACTTGAAATGGTTAAAATAGTAAATTATATATTATGTATGTTTTGCCATTACAAAAATTAATTAACTAATTAATTGAATAAAACTATTTTAATAGCCAAAAAAAAAGCTCCTGGCTGGTCCCCTAAGTCTCAGTGTCTCATGCAAGCTGCTGAGGCCCCGGTTCTTTTATGTGTGAGAAGGTGTCACTGGGAACCTGTTGCGGGGGAGAGAGGTGGGGATGAGGTAACAGGAGTGCCCCAGACTGGCCCTGCCCGCACTGCAAGAAGAAAAGAACACCAGGAGTAATTAGAAACACGAGGGGCCTGGGTTTACCATGGGAACCGCAGCTCGGGCACAGCACAGCCCCTTTATCAGAGCAACTGTCCATCTGCTTCTGGGAAAACAGGCAGCTGCCAGGAGGGCACCAGGCAGGGTCTGAGGACAGGTGCCTGGGCTCCACTGCCCTCCCTCAGGCTGCTCTGCATGATCCAGCCCAGGCGTCCTGCCTCTCCAAATTTTGCTTCCCCACTGGATGGTTCAGATAACAGCTCCCCCACCCAGCAGACATCCTGAGGACACTGAGTCCTGCGAAGAGCCATAAAAGGCCCCATGCACCTGTGTCAGCTCCTGGTGCACTGTCCCTGGAACTCACTGTTGGGGCACTCAGCTTGCACCCCCAGAGTTAGCAGGGGTTTTCAGGCCCTCAGCATCCAAGCACTGGGCTTTCTCTCATTACTATGTCACTTTTACCAGGTCACCAACTGCAAGAGATAGCATGGCAGTGGCCTGCTGTCTGAGACACACCCCACTAGGCTCATCCTTCTACCCCAGGTCACTGCAGGGCACTATCAGGAGATTGAGAGAGCCCGCTGCTTACCGGAGACACAGCCCAGTCCCTTATCTGTCTGGCAGTCCAGCCCCCTCCCAGTGACTGTCAGGATGAAGGACAGAGATGGAAACTTAAGAGGGCACTGGTGAGTTCCCATGGAAAAGTGCAGCCTTACTTAATATCCCTGGCCTTAGACTGAGTATTAGCCATGTTAGACCAAGAGCCAGGTATCAAGTTCAAGGCCCTAGGACCCCATGGAGGAAATGACTCCCTTTCGGGAGCTGAGTAGGGCAGGAGGCCCCTGTGCTCTCCTGTGTGTGTGTGTGTGAAGGGCGGGGGAGCCCTTAATCCACTGGTTTCCGTTGGAGGTTTCAGCCTTCCTTTGGCACATCCTTACACACACACACACAGCTCCCAGGAAGGTCCCCCTCCCTCAGTGAGGCTGGTGGTGGTGCCATTAGGAAGCTGTGGGAAAAGAAGGGAGATGTGGGAAAAGAAGGGAGGGCACAGCGGTGAGAAAGTTCATTTCTCCAGTGCCCCAGGAGGCTTTCTGGACACCCGCAGCCCTTACATAACAGCACTGCGGTGTGGTTAGAACAAAGGAAACATGGATTTGGGCCTCTCAGATGTACACAGTTTAACAAGTGTGGATGAAACAGCCTGGCCAGCGGCAACAGACACACTTCTGTTCTGCAGCTGGAGCAGCAGAAGGACTGGCTCCCTCTCCCGCTTGCCCTCCCCCAATCCCAACCAAGACCCCCAACCCCCAGGGCAGTACCTCCCATTAAAAGGGACACCTGCCTGTTACCGTGGTCACATGGGCTTCTTTTCTGCATAGGGCGTTCCTCTCTTCCAGGCCTGAAACAAGCTAGAATGCAGGGTGAGCTGGGGTAGGAGCTAAGCCTCCTGCACAAGGGATGGTGAAGGCGACAGGGATGCCCTCTAGTCATAGAGCACTATTTTGTTCGGTCCTTGCACAGGCTCCAGGAGGGGTGGCGGTGGTTTTATTTCCCAATCCAAGTGATGGTAGAACCGAGGCTTCCCTAAGGATGCATAGCAGGTGGGTGGGAGAATCATCAGGGCAACTTAGCCCCCACATCGCAAACCAGGCTCTCTACAGGATACTATGCCACCATCAGAGAGCACCCTCTGTAGGTCCCATGTGAGGTCACTGAGTGCCTCTGAACTTGGCGCTGCCAGTCAACTCCCAGCCGCCAGCACTGCCATGCAGCATGCTTCTGTGGACACCAGACCCTTTGCTCTGTCTTGAATGAACTCTTGTCTTCAGGACATCTCCTATTGTGGCCTGTTCAAGACACCACAGCCAATTCTAGAAATGATAGATGGCCAAGTCCAGTTCATTGTGAGTTCGTATTTGATAAAAAGCTGTTAGTTGAATGAATATGAGTAAAGAGCGAATTCAAATGGGTGACCTGACCTCCATCCAAAAGTCTGCCCGAACAGCCAGGATGCTGAGGTATAGCAGAAAGGGCCCTAGACACAGGCACACTCCACCTGCCACCTGGCACTCTTTGACTTCAGGCTGATCATTGTTCTCTTCAGTCCTCAGTTTTCCCATTTGCAACACTGGGAGAGAAAACCTACCTAAAGCTGGGGACAGCTTTCAGATAGACTTTAGTGCTTTCCACAGGGGTCCCCAAACCACTACTTCAACTCTTGTTTTCTGTAGAAGTTTATCGTTAATACCAATAGCTGGGCACCAAGTACCAGATACCAGGTGCTAGATGGGGGCTCTATGCCCATCCCTCATGGAGGTCCTCTCTGTTCAAAACTCTCTTTTAGTTGGAAATCTTTCTGAACAGTCTGTGCTGGGAGAATGGGGACTGAAGACCCCATTCTTGGCAAAGGAAAGCACCTTCAGAAAAAGGAAAACTAAAAAGTAAGCTGAGTTAGTCGGAACAAAGAAAAGTCAGCTAGTTTACATTTAAGCTAGCCATTGCTAGTAAGCTTCTTACCTTTTCTGAAATTCTAGCTTGTTGGGGATACAGTTTAAAAACACCCTGCTGGGTCTGTGAGCACTCTGAGGAGGATAATGGCCATAGAAAGGATTATAGCAAGTCCTAAAAAAGATACATCTTCTAGGGCATTTCCTGCCTATTAAACAGGAAAAAGCAGATACCCATTCTCAAGATTTGCATTTGCCTGGGGCACAAACCAAGGGAATAGCTCAAGCTCTGAGATATGGGCAAAAGTGCTTATATCCCTTATTGCAGAGGAAAATCCTCTGTGGTGGTGACGGGAGGAAAATGCCTCCCTTCGACTGATCCCTCAGAAGAGATTGATGCTGGTGGCATTTTACTCTACAGAGAACTAGTGAAGCTTAACACCTCCCTAGAAATCTGTGTGTGTAACTTCAAGCAGGAGGCTCTCCCAAATATAAGGCTCAGATTTCAAATTATTGAAGGCTACCCTTAAGGTTAACAATAACAACAGGAGCTGATGTGATCAATCCAAGAAACTGTTGATGTTTTTGTTCCCGGCCCTTATCTTACCCTCCGGGCAAACGGACTTCAATAAAATCAGAGAGGAGCAAACACTCTGGGCCATTGCCAGAATCCCACCACGGGCAATGAAACCCTGAGCTCCCACTTTTAATTCTACTCTGTCTCTTGTCTTTCTTTACTGTCACTTTTAACTCTGTATTTCTTCAGTTGATTGCTGCCAGTTTCCACAGGTCTCAATGGACACTGCTCTTGACGCAGGACCCCAACAGTCTGACCTCCTATAACTTCTCCTTAACCTGAGAACACACCTGAGTCTTACTTGAGTGGAGAATCCAGCAAGGGGCCGGATCACCCCTCAGATGGGGTGTACTTTCAGGTTGCCCCCTCTGGCCTAGCCTGGATGACCTCTCCCTCTCAGAACACATCCCTCCTGCCTTTCTTGTACCCAATTCCCACTGGCCCCCTAAAGCCCATGCTGACCTTCTACTCTCTGAGCTCCAACTGTGGGACCTGTCTCTCATCCATGTCTCTCTGGGATGACCTTCCACCACATGTGATCCTCTGTCACCTCACAACCATCCACAGATCTTGCTACTTACAGGGTGACCCAAGAGAACAAGGACAGAGATGGCATCTTATCCTATTCCTGGATCCCTTTGGCTCCTGGCATGGGGCAGGGTGTGGGGAGGCCTTGTCCACACCTGAAATGTCTAAGAAAAGGGATGGAGAAGGAGTGGCAGACAGAGCTGATTGCAGCCTGGGGCCAGGGCACACCCTCGGATTCTAAGTCTGAATACAATTTTCCCTATATCCAAGGACAGGCAAGGTATTCCTATTCCTCAAGGGCCCAAATTGTGTAGTACAGCATCCCCCAAACCTCCCTCTTTCATCCACCTAGGCTCCTGGGAACTAGGTCCACAGGAAGAACTAAGGGCATAAACTCCTCAGTCTGATTTCTTTGATTCGAATTTTGGCCCAGTGTCTAATTAGTTGCCTTATCTTGGACAAGATAATCAGCCCTTCTAGGTCTCAGTTTTCTCATCTATAAAATGAATAATGATGCCCCTCATCCTCTCCATAGGAATGTTATAAGGATAGCACAGGAAGCCCTTACCACGAGACAAGGCTAGTCTGTCCATCATAGTCCTCACTAATGTTAAATTTTTTTTATTACTTTATTTCTTCCTTCTGTCAGAGCAGGAAAGGAAGGGGAATCCCAGACTGGTAGATGACCCGAAATAGGTACTCTGGGGGAGGGGGAGCAGCAAAATCTTTCATCTCCTTCCTTGATGGCATCACAGGCAGCCCCCAGTCCCTATCAGAGTCATAGAATCATCTGTAAGTGGAATGCCTGGGCCTATGTGTGTATATGAGTATGTGTGCATGTGTGTATGTGTCTATGTGTATAGAGTTGCCAGCTCTCCCATATGTAGTTTCTTAGGGTTAGTGTGTAGCAGCTGGGCCCTAGGGCCCTGAGCCTCACTTTGATACCAAGATCCCAGGATGAAAGCAGGCAGCTCTCAAGATGCACTTGTTAAATTTTGTTTTGTCCGTTAGAAATCCATACATTGAAAGCAAAGCTGAGCATAGCAAGGTAAGGCTGGCTAGAAAACCACCCCCACCTCCAACAAGGAACTGTCTATCCCCTGGCCAGGATTTTCTGTTTTCTTTTTTTTTTTTTTTTTTTTTTTATTGTTGGGGATTCATTGAGGGTACAAGAAACCATGTTACACTAGTTGCATTTGTTGGGTAAAGTCCCTCTTACAATCAAGTTTTGCCCCCACAAGGTGTGGCACACACCAAGAGGCCAGGATTTTCTGGCTGAACTGTGTACTAGGGAGTAG
>CAUYRH010163439.1:0-23115 GCA_963574655.1 Perodicticus potto | reverse complement strand
GGCACTCTATCCAGGGTGACAGCTTGAGGCTCTGTCTCAAAATAATAATAATAATAATAATAATAATAATAATAATAATAATAATTGTCTAAAGACACTTAGCACTTTTAAGATTTTAGCCAGTCTAGGGTATTGGGGAGGGAAAAAGACAGACAGGGATAGTTCAGCTTCTGAATCACCACTATTAATTTGCTGACTGGGAGATCTCCTACTTCATCGTGTCCAAGTAGAAATAACTAATAGAAATTATTCTAGTTGTTTAAACCTTTGATAGCAACTTGTGCTTAAAATATTCTTTGTGATACTAGCAGTAAAAAATGAAGAAACAGAGACCAGCAGGAGAGAGGGAAATGAACTTCCTTAAGTTTGCATAAGTAATTGGGAGAGCTGGAACCAGCACGAGTGTAAATCACACTTGACATTTCTTTTTAAGATGCAAGACACTCCACTGCCCCCCATCCCTACCCTCACTCCAAAACCCATCATTGTTTGCCTTCGATGGGGAAACACCGTGGCTTTTCTCTGAGAAAAAGATTAATGTCAAGACTTAACTTAAGACAGAGACCTCTTTCCAGCTTGCCATTTCCCCTGGTCTTCCCTCCCTCTAACCCCTAGCCTTGCTGTTTTGATTCAAGATCACCCTTCCCATCCTCATAACA
This sequence comes from Perodicticus potto, assembly GCA_963574655.1. NCBI lineage: Eukaryota > Metazoa > Chordata > Mammalia > Primates > Lorisidae > Perodicticus > Perodicticus potto. The sequence continues at coordinate 22,456 of CAUYRH010163439.1, read as the reverse complement.
AGATTCTCTCCCTTGCTGTCCCTCTGTACCACTACGAAAAGGGGGTTCTGCAGGAGCACCAGCCACTCTGGGCTGAGGTTACTCCCCTAAGCCTGAGTCCTGATGGGCTCACCTGTGTGGCTTCCAGGTATCCTGGGACCTTGCCTGGGAGGATGCTGCAGGCAGGAAGGCTGAATCAGAGCCCCGGAGCTCCTTAATGCCAGGACTGGACTAGATAGTGGGCCTTGGGAGTGGGCCACCTCAGGCCCATCACCTGTGACCTCAGTTTGGGGCTCGCTCTTGGGTTGTGGGTACCCATGAGGGGAAGATTATGGTTCTGGATTCAGCTGTCACAGATTGGAACAGGAAAGTGCAGTTGGCTGTCTCCAACAGAGATGAAACTATAGTCCCACACTATACTTTTGATCCTTTAATTACTTATAGCTTCTACTTTCTGGGTGTAGGAGCCTTTGTAGAGGACACTCAAGGCATTTCTTTGCTGCCACTAGAGTGGTGACCTGTCCTCTTTCTTCTCTGAGTCAAAGAGAAGCCATGCAAAGGCTACTGCTTCTTTTAGCCTGGCCAATCAGTAGCCAGTGCCCTGTCCCATGGCCTTGAGCCTTTATGTCAACCTCCCCCTCCATTTCAGGAAATTGCTGTTCTGGTCTCAGGAAATCAGGCTCTCTGTCAGGACAAATCACCTTTATTCATTCCCAAAGAGTCTCCTGTCCTTATTGCCCAGACCTTTCCTGGCCTTAGCTTAGTTTGCCCTGGGTCATCAGAGACAAATAAAAAAAGCTACAAACTAGGATGGCCTGTTCTGCCCTTACTCTGGGACAGGTAAAGACAGAGCCTGTTTCTGGACACGTATGTAGAAAGAAGATACAATTAAGAAGGAAGGGTGCCTGTGTGTTCCCTTAGGCATGAGTTAGGCTGGTTTTTGAGCCCTGGACATGGCTAATAGTGAAATCAGGGCTTCTAGAATATATTGCTTTAGCAGCCTTTGTTTTCTTTCTGGGGGCTCATTTCACCCTCGGCACACTGAACTACAGGCTGAGAAAGGCAGCCTTTCCTGGCTACCTCCTTAGGAAAGGGACCTGTGTCTCTGAAGGGCTAGGAGACATGGAGCTGGGGCCTGTTAGTAAACTCAGCTGTACAAGGCCACAGATCCTCTCTGGGCCCCCAGTGCCAGTCTCTCCGTGGTTTGGAATGTGGTGAAAGGAAGGGGCTGCTCTGTGCTCCAAGCTCTCTGATAAAGGGCTCGTGTAGGTGCTAGCGAGGGACCTCACAGTTGTAACTAGTGCTGGGCTACCTCAGAAAGGCCACCTGCCTGTCACCTGCACAGTCAGGCTTTTACCTGTGCACCCTCACCTGAAGTCACGGGACAGACCCTAAAGCTACCTCCGTGAAGCGGAGACGTGATATTCCCTACGCCCTGGCCAACCCCAGTCTTGTCAGGCCCCCAGACTGCTGCAGGGCTGGCTGCACCTGCCTCCGGCGCCTCTGCTCCCACAGCTCGGCTGGCTTGGCCACGCTGCCGGGGCCGTGCTGTGTGTGGGCTGCCCGTGGGTTGCCGCGCCTCATGCTGGGGCATGCTCGCTGCTGACGGGCCCCCGTGGCTTTGCGGCAGCTCTGTGCACTGAGAGATTGTATCCCCTCAGTTGGCAGGCAGAGCTCCGCCCCCGCCTCGCCTGCCACGAGCGCCGCCGGCCTGGCCGGGCAAGGTACGTGGCATGAGTCCTCCCCGACTGCCTGCCTCGGCTCCCTGCCACCCCACCAGGAGGGCCAGCATGCCAGGCCCACTCACCAGGGTGGCGAGTCCCATGCTTGCGGGCTGAGATGGGCATGCCGGACAGACCACCTAACTTGGCATCTGCGAGCACTTTGGTGTTATGGAGCCTCCTAACCAGCCGTGCATGCTGGGCGCCTGCCAACTCTCAGGAGGCAATAGCCTGGGGATATGGAGCTGGGCATAGGAGCTTTTCCTCCTGACCTGCCTGTGAGGGCTGTGGCTGATGGTCACCCCTCAGAGATAGCCCTGAGTGTGGCCTGGAGCTGCCCAGTAATAGGACTGGACTTCAGCACTGTTTAAGACTCCACAGGGAAGCCACACCGCTCAAAATTATGAAGTCTGGTGTTTGCAGGCCTTCAGATCTGAAAGGCTGTAGAGTGCAGAAGCCTTGGTATCAGCCGTTCCCGGGTTTGGATCCTAGCCCTGCCACACCCTGAACAAGTCACACCACCTCTTCCAGCCTTAGGTTCCTCATCTCTCCAATGGGCATAAGAATTAACCTGGCAATGCTTCAGATCACTGCGTCAGAGGCGCTCAATCCTTCCTATGTGGACAGCTAGTTGCCTGGGATCTCATAACAAATCTTGGTGCCAGGACCCCACTCAGAAAAAAATCAGAATCCCTAGGGCATAGGATAGGTGTGAGCATTTTTTAAGCCCCCCAGATGATTCTAATGGGCAACCAGGGCTCAGAACTGACTGCTGAATGTAAATCACTTAGATAGTATGTGGTCAGGCATTGTAATAAACACATTAAAAGATTTTTTTTCAGCCAGGCATGGTGGCTAACACCTATAATCCTAGCACTGTGGGAGGCGGAGGTGGGTGGATTGCTTGAGCTCAGGAGTTCAAGACCAGCCCGAGCAAGACTGAGATCCCATCTCTACTAAAAATAGAAAAACTGAGGCAAGAGGATCACTTGAGCCCAAGAGTTTGAGGTTACTGTGAGCTATGATGATGCCATGGCACTCTACCCAGGGTGACAGAGTGAGACTCTGTCTCAAAAAGAAATAAAAACTAAAAAATTTTTTTTTCCAAATTCAGCATGACTGGAGATAGGGCCAAAGGCCATTTCTTAGAGTCAGAATTCCTGTGATGGAAGGATCCCTATTCTCATGGGAGAGAGATGGGACACAGCTTGGGTAAAAAAAACGGCCATATGAAGGGCAGGAGGGAAACAATAATAATGACAATAGTGGTTAACACTTACTGAGTCATAGCTACCTGCCAAGCACTCTGCTAAGTGCCTTTCATGCATGATTCCATTGGCTCCCCACCACTGTTATGTGACCTAGGCCCTGTTTTATTCCCTTTTGTAGATAAATTGAGGCTCAGGTTAAATAGCTCCCCTAAGGTCACACAGCTAGCAAATGGTGGACCCAAGATAACAAACTCAGGGCACTCTAGGTGGATCAGACAGTTGGGCTGATTCTATCTCCCTATGCCTGCCAGACTCTCCCACTCGCTGTTTGCTGTCTTCCTGTGGCCTTTGTGGCCACCCAGTGCTACCAGCCTTCTGGCACAGAGCTCATCACTTTGAGCATCACCCCATGCCTGGCTAGAATCTCTTTGACAGCTCATTATTCTGCCTAGTCCTTTCTGCTCATGGGTCCAGAAAGTGGGCTCTGAGGAAAGGGTGGCAGCTAGGACCCAATAAACCTGGTGAAGACCTGCCCAGTGAAGGCTTCAACCCCCGGCAAAGCCCTCCTGTAGGTGGTCCTGGTTTCTGTGTCTGTGTCTGTCTGTCCTCATGTCTGGCCTTCTTTGTGAACTGTGACACTGTTTAAGAATACTCTTAGGAGCTGTCTTGCATCCTTCCAGATTGGCTGTCCAGAGAACCTCCATGGCACCTAGGAACAGAGCCCTCACTGTTTTACCTTGGCACTTTGCTTCTAGGCCTGGGTAGAAGCCGTCAGAGGCAGAGTTCCCAATGCCCCGGGCAGCTCCAGTATTGAACACAATTTCTCCTCCTAAACAACGCAGTATGCCCATTTCTGCTGAACCCTCTTCCATGACAGGGGAGATCCTGGGGTGCCACCCTGAGGGCTCGGGCGCCACTGGAGATGGCCTTCTTGCCGAGAGGCTACTTGGAAGGGCCTCCTTCAGGGGTTTCGGGAGCCCCCCCCATCCCTATTGTCAAATACAGCAGTCTGTTGTGGATCCGGCTGCCAGACTTCATGTTGGGAGAGGGTACAATGCAGGAGACGTGATTTTCCTCTTTGTTTTCACAGCTGCCAAAAGCCTGTTGAACAAGAAGTCAGACGGCGGTGTCAAGGTAGGTGTTGCTCCAGCTCCCTGACCAGAGTGTAGGGAATTCTTGGCACCTTGTTCCCCTTTCCCTGGGATCCCTCCTATCCTTGCTAGTCTACTTTAAACCAGATGCCTTTGTGCTCAGAATAGCAGGTTCCACTGGCCTGAGAGGGAAGAGGGAGAGGCATTGCTTCTCTGAGCTGGTTGGGGAGGACTCGGGGCATGATCCAAATTGCAGTTTACTGGATCTGAATCCTAAATCTGACTTTTGCACATGTGCCTCATCTCCAGAGCTTGACTCTCTGGGCCTTTTAGGCCATTTGGTTTGTTTGTTTATTTGTTTGTCCTTTTTAAAGCTCAAATTTTCTTAGTTAAATGAAAGCAAGGTTTGCCTGTGTCACTCAGGCAGGATCTAGGGCTCAGAACCTGAAGCCACTCCCCTTTTGTTCCTTTTCCTTATACACCATTTCCAGAACCCAGCTCAGATACCACTGGGCAAAAAAATCTTAAGTTCGTTTGAGGCATAGGCTCCTCAGAAAAAGACAGGAGACATGGAATATCGTAGCTCATTCCTATTTGGTGAGGGAGCTTTGTGGGCTGGGGCAAGCGGAGGGGCCAGGAGGGACCAGCAGAGGAGAAGTGGCTGAGGTACCCACAAGGACCAAGGTGTTCTGCAGATGCTATGAAAGCAGAAAAAGATCCTGGGGCAAGGACATTAGATAGGAGTTCATGCTGTCTTTAACCACAGAATTTCAATCTATGAAACTATGCAAACTTTCAAATCTCCAACAGAAGTTTAAGTTGGGTCTTTTCCCAGGATCTTGTGTCCACAGCTGAGATACACACACGTGTCCCCTTCCCTTCCTTCTGTCCCTTCCGCTTTCCCTCGTTCTCTGCATGCCTGCTTCTGTGTCCTTTTGCCCCCCATAGGGGAGTTTGGGCCCCACCAAAACCTTGTGACATGGAGCTGGGGTGGCCACATAGCCCACCTAGTTCTGGGCCTGAGCCAAATGGACAGAACCAAGTTAGGAAAGGGAGCAGGTGTAGCTGGAGAGAGATTTGGGATATTTCTACCTGCAGAGTATTTAATAAATATCTGTCAGAGGTCTAGTGCTGCCCTCAGTTTTTGTTTGGTTTTGTTTTGTTTAAGACAGGGTCTCCCAGGCTCGGCACCTGTAGCTCAAGCGGCTAAGTTGCCAGCCACATACACCAGAACTGGCGGGTTGGGGTCCAGCCCGGGCCTGCCAAACAACAATATGGCTGTAGCCAAAACATAGCCAGGTATAGGGGTGGGCGCCTGTAGTCCCAGCTACTTGGGAGGCTGAGTCAAGAGAATTACTTAAGCCCAAGAGTTGGAGGTTGCTGTGAGCTGTGATGCCACAGCACTCTACCCATGGCAACAGCTTGAAGCTCTGTCTCAAGAAAAAAAAAGAGACAAGGTTTCCCTTTGTTGCCCAGGTTGGAGTACAGTGGTGCAATCATGGCTCACTCCAGGGCTCAGGTGATCCTCCCAAGTAGCTGGGACTACACATGTGTGCCACTATACCTAACTAACTAGTTTAAAAATTTTTTTAGAGATGAGGGTTTCACTGTGTTGCCCAGGCTGGTATTGAACTCCAGGCCTCAAGCAGTCCTTCTCCCTTGCCCTCTAAAAGTACTGAGATTACAGATATGACTCACTGTGCTCAGCCTGCACTCAGTTCTAAGGGGTCCACAAAAGAGGCATAATGGGGGCGATGGTTTTCAGCTTACCTTTGGGTCAGGAAAATGGATGCACCTGGAATTAACTGAGCACTGGTTATGTACTGGACCCTGCAGAGAACAGTGTAGTCTTGGAAACTTACAGGTACAAGCTTACAGAAGAAAACTGAAGGGATATAGGAAAATTAGAACCAAGTCAGTGATTGCCTCTAGGATATGGAATTGGAGGTAAGAGCAGGCAGGGAGGTACACTGGTACACTGGTCCTTTTTTACTTTTAACTATTTTTTTTTTTAATGAGAATGTATTCTGTAACTTGAAAATAACAAAACATTTTGGTTGGTTCTCTTATGCATATTGATATTCTCTGCCCAATGAGAACACAGGGTTTGTGGTAGATGGATGTGAAAAATATGGCTGGGAGCCGGGCATGATGGCTCACGCTTGTAAACCTAACACTTTGAGAGGCTGAGCAGGAGCATCACTTGAGGCCAGGAGTTTGAGACCAGCCCGAGCAATAGCAAGAACCTGCCTTTACATAAAATAGAAAAACTAGCTGGACTTGGTGACATACACCTGCAGTTCCAGCTACTAGGGAGGCTGAAGCAGGAGGATCAGTGGATCCCAGAAGTTTGATGTTGCAGTGAGCTATGATGATGCCATTGCACTCTAGCTTAGGTGACAGAGCAAGACCCTTGTCTCAAAAAAAAAAAAAAAAGGCTAGGCGCCTATAGGTCAAGTGGCTAGGGCGCCAGACACATACACCAGAGCTGGCAGGTTCAAATCCAGCCCAGGCCTGCCAAACAACGACAACTGCAACCAAAAAATAGCCGGGCGTTGTGACAGGCACCTGTAGTCCCAGCACTTGGGAGGCTGAGGCAAGAGAATTGCTTAAGCCCCGGAGCTAGAGGTTGCTGTGAGCTGTGATGCCACGGCACTCTACCCAGGGTGACAGCTTGAGCCTCTGTCTCAAAAAAAAAAAAAAAAGAAAGAAAGACAGGAAAGAAAATACAGTTGAATTAGTCTGGTCAGCAGAATTGGATGTTTCTGTGTTAAACCATGGGAAATACCAGGGGTCTCCAAACAAGGATGCTTTGATGAGAGAAATTTGGCTGAGGTTATAAGGGCAAAAGGAAGAGGGCAGAAACTAGAGACAGAGGTGTAATTAGTATCTATTGTAATTTGGAGGTACGGTGGAGAAGAAAAGGTGATAGAAATAAAAAAAGGATAATACTCAAAACATTTAACCAGCAAGAGAGAACAAGTACACAGGGCAGAATAGGTGCTTCCTATAGGCAACTGTACCCAGGGTATGGGAAATATCAGTTCTGATAAGAAGTATGCCAGAGGGGTCTCACATTGCAGATTGGGGATTAAAAAAGGATCCATCAGAGATAATGTCACGGTTTCTAGCCTTGAATGTTGGATGAATTGGTGGTACCTCTACTAGAAATGGGAGTAAATTGTGAAGCAAATGCCCATTTAGGTGGAAGGAGTTTTGTTTTGACCATACTGAGATTGGGGGACAGGTGGAGATGTCGTAACAGTCTCCGGGAAACACCTGGTGTAGCCCCGGGATTAAAGCCAGCACCATACATTAGGTTTGGGTCTCACATGAGTGAATCACACAAGTGTACTCCTTCAGCCAACGTTCATTAGATGCCTGCTGTGCCTCAGGAGCTGGGAAGGCAGCAACATGATCCAGCTGTTAAGTTGCTTACAATGGGAGAGAGACAGGGCAGCTGCCCATTTGGTGTAGTCTGATAGATCTATGGGGAAGGTGAGCTCAGGGTAGGTACCACGGGAGCAGTGAGACAAGCATCCGAACCAGAACAGGAAATCTTCCTGAAGGAGGTGGCCTAGGAACTAGGATTTTGCCTGGCTAAGGAGGAGGAAGGAGGGGAAGGGTATTCTAGGCAGTGAAGAAACGCAAGATTGAAGCAGTATGGTGACTCTGGAACTCTCCAGTAGCTTCTGTGTGACTGAAGGGAAGAGCAAATGCATAAAACAGGACCTGAAATAAAGCAGCGACTGCTGAGGTGGACGGGAGAGGATGGATAAAGGAGCCATTAAGGAACGGGTTTCTGGCAGAACTGGCTTCGATCTCGATGAATATCAGGTGCAGCTCTGTAAGATTCGCCTACAAGCTAGCTAAAAATAGACACAGTCCAGGGTCCAGCTTCGAGTGCAGATTCCAGAGGCCTTGGGGTGAGAGGCAGAATCTGTGAATTCTAACATTTTTCTTCCCCCATATGAATCCAAAGCATGTGAGATTGAGTCTAGTAAAGGCAGCATTTCAGGGTTATCTGTTAAGAAGGGGCTTAAAGGCTCGGCGCCTGTGGCTCAACGGGCTAAGGCGCCAGCCACGTACACCTGAGCTGGCGGGTTCGAATCCAGCCCCGGCCTGCCAAACAACAATGACGGCTGCAACCAAAAAATGGCCGGGCGTTGCGGCGGGCACCTGTAGTCCCAGCTATTTGGGAGGCGGAGGCAGGAGACTCGCTTGAGCCCAGAATTAGAGGTTGCTGTGAGCTGTGATGCCACAGCACTCTATCGAGGGTGACAGCTTGAGGCTCTGTCTCAAAAAAAAAGGGGGTGGGGCTTAAGAAAGAGGAGTCAGCAAAGGAAATGGAGAAAGAACTAAGAGGTGGGGGAGGAACAGGTGTGCAGCAGCGTCAGATCTACAGGAACGCTGAGGACGAGAGGTGGGCAGACAGGATCATTAGGTAAATTACTTTCAATGAGGGTATATGGGGAACTAGTCCCGTTATGTGTGATGTATCTGACCCTGTGCTCAGTAAATGAATTTTATGCTCTTTTGAGAAAAGAGTTTCAATATCATGGTAGGACCAGAGGCCAAAATGCAGATGTTTCTGAAAGGAATGACCAATGAAAATTAAAAGGCCAACAGCAGATGGGCTGGGGAATATATTCAAAGCAGTTATAATAGGAGGAGTTAATATTATTTTTATTCAAAGAGTTTCTCTAACAAACAAGATGCAGTAAATAGATGATCAAAGAATATGAACTTATAATCTGAAAACAAGAAAGTAGAACTGGATAACAAATGTGTAAAAATTTCTGGGCTCACAAATACCAGAGAAATGCAAGTTGAAAAAAGGTGCCATTTTGGGCTCTTTATTTAGTGATGAGTAAGCACCAGAATGGTCCTTTCTAAAACAGCCTGTGTGTCAAAAACCATAAAAAGATTTCTACCTTTTTTTACCCTGTAATTCTACTTCTGGGAATTTTTCCTGACGAAATAATTCAAAATAGGGAAAAGCTGAAAGCAGAAAGATGTTCTCCATGTCATTATTTATAACTGTGAAAAGATGGGAGGTGATCTCTCTCTCTTTTTTTTTTTTTTTTTTTGGCGTTTTTTGCCAGGGCCAGGGATTTACCCCCCCCCTCCGGGATATAGGGCTGGCACCCTACTCTTTGAGGCATAGGTGCCACCAAGGAGGTGATCTCAAAATCCAATAAGGAAATGACTGAATAATTATGGGAAATCCATTTAGTAGACCATTACAAAGTTATTAATTTTCATGACTATAGAGATAGAAACATTTTTTTCTTTTTTTTTTATAGAGACAGAGTCTCACTTTATCGCCCTTGGTAGAGTGCCATGGCATCACACAGCTCACAGCAACCTCCAGCTCCTGAGCTTAGGTGATTCTCTTGCCTCAGCCTCCCGAGTAACTGGGACTACAGGTGCGCCCCACAACGCCCGGCCATTTTTTTGTTGTTGCAGTTTGGCTGGGGCCAGGTTTGAACCCGCCACCCTTAGTATATGAGGCCGGCAACCTACTGACTGAGCCACAGGTGCCGCCCCGTAAGACAGAAACATTTTATACTAAGTAAAAAACATAGTGGAGAATATTTTATATTAAGTGAAAAAGTGGGATATAAAGAAGTACATACACTGTCATCTAAATTTGGTTTTTAAAAACATGTTTATAGATACTTATTATAATATGTGGGTAGAAAAAGAACTGGAAGTAAGCCCACTGAAGTGTTAATAGTAACTTCACTGGGTGATTGAAATTTGGGAAATTTTTTTAATACATTTATCCATATTCTGCATTTTTTTCACCTAGATCATACATTGCTATTAGAATAAAAATCAAAATACTGTTTATTGGCTGGGTGCCCGTAGCACAGTGGTTACTTACGGCACCAACCACATACACCAAGGGTGGCAGGTTTGAACCCAGCCCGGGCCAGCTAAACAACTGCAACAACAACAAAAAATAGCTGGGCATTGTGGTGGGCACCTGTAGTCCCAGCTACTTGGGAGGCCGAGGCAAGAGAATCGCTTTAGCCCAAGAATCTGAGGTTGCTGTGAGCTGTGACGCCATGGCACTCTACTAAGGGTGACAGAGTGAGACTGTCTCAAAAAAAAAAAAATACTATTTATTGTAAAAGTAAGAAGACATAAACGATGCTTACAGTAGTATGTTTTAATTGCATTATTTTAAAAGGCTTGAAGTGTGATAGGAGTATGAGTGCTTTTTCCCCTCTTCTCTGTTTTCCAAATTGCTTGTAACGTGGCTGCAGTCCTTTTATAACCGGGAACATGTATACGCCTGTAACAATTAATGGCACAGTTGTATCAAAGAGCGAATGTGTGGCATTCAACCTTTCTACACTCCCTTGAAAGTTGAGGTGATGATCTGTACTGTGAGGGAGGCCTGTGAAGTTGCTCAGAAGGTCCTGAGCTTTCAGCATCCTGGATTCTTTGTTTAGACCCCATCTTCTCTTCCTAACTCCCCCTTCTCCAGTTCCTACTGGTTAAGTGTCCAGAGTGAGGTTTCTTTCTCACTGTTCAGAAGCTTTCTGCAAGGTGCTGAGAATATTAAAGCTCACACTTGGGGTGGCGCCTGTGGCTCAAAGGAGTAGATGCTGGCCCCATATGCCAGAGGTGGCGGGTTCAAACCCAGCCCTGCCAGAAACTATAAAAAAAAAAAGCTCACACTGGTTTGAGCAGCTAATCTATCTTAAGCTCTTGGATTTGGGGATTTCAGCTTCTGTTTAGGTTTCTTTGAAGATGAGTGCTGGTAACCGTAGGTCTGGGGAAGAGTAGAACTACTTGTGAGAACAAGACTGAAAGGGACACAAACTGTCAGATCTCAAGAGGCCTCTGGTCTTGGGCAGCTCATGCTGTCTGCTAGTCCCAGGTCAGGATGGCCGTCGAGTGTTTAAAAGAGAACACAGGGCGGCGCCTGGGGCTCAAAGGAGTAGGGCGCCAGCCCCATGTGCTGGAGGGAGTGGGTTCAAACCCAGCCCCGGCCAAATACTGCAGAAAAAAAAAAAGAGAGAGAGAGAGAACACAGCAAGAACAAAAAAAGGTTGTAATTATTTCCTTACATACTGTTTGAATATTTGTCTGTTTAAGTAGGCAAAGGAGTGGCTCGGCACCTGTGGCTCAATGGGCTAAGGTGCCAGCCACGTACACCTGAGCTGGCGGGTTCGAATCCAGCCTGGGCCCGCCAAACGACAATGACGGCTGCAACCAAAAAATGGTCGGGCGTTGTGGCAGGCGCCTGTAGTCCCAGCTACTTGGGAGGCAGAGGCAAGAGACTCACTTGAGCCCAGGAATTGGAGGTTGCTGTGAGCCGTGATGCCACGGTACTCTATCCAGGGTGACAGCTTGAGGCTCTGTCTCAAAAAAAAAAAGTAGGCAAAAGAGGTTTGAAACCTTTTCTGGTTTGAAATTTTAAATAAATAGGGCAAGGCATGGTAACTCACGCCTACAATCCTAGCACTCTGGGAGGCTGAGGTGGAAGGATCCTTTCAGCTCAAAAGTTCAAGACCAGCCTCAGCAAGAGCGAGACCCAGGCTCTACTAAAAATAGAGCGCCTGTAGCACAGTGGTTATGGTGTCAGCCACATACATCAAGGCTGGCGGGTTCAACCTGGCCTGGGCCAGCTAACCAATGACAACTGCAACAAAAAATAGCCGGGCATTGTGGGAGGCGCCTGTAGTCCCAGCTACTTTGGAGGCTGAGGCAAGAGAATCACTTAAGCCCAGGAGTTGGAGGTTAACTGTGAGCTGTGATACCATGGCACTCAGAGGTGACATAGTAAGACCGTCTCAAAAAAATAAAATAAAATAAATAAAAATAGAAAAAATTAGCTGGGAATTGTAGCAGATGCCTGTAGTCCCAACTATTTGGGAGACTAAGGCAGGAGGATTGTTTGAACCCAGGAGTTTGAGATTGCTGTGAACTAGGCTGACACCATGATACTCAAACCAGGGCAATAGAGTATAGACAATGTTTCAAAAATAAATAAATAAATAGATACTTTTTAAATAAAAGTGAGATAAGTTCTTTAAAAATGATCTGGCATTTAGACAGATCTAAAGATGAGATGGAGTCCAGCTATACATGGCTGAGGGCAAAACCCTGAAATAATGGAGAAAGAAACTAGAAGATGTTCACTACCTAAGAAACAATCTTTGAATAGAAAAGAGGGATCTCAGGTTTACATGCAAGACAGTTTAGGAGAAAGAGCCAACTAGGAGAAAGTTAGGAACTCACTCCCCACTAAGTTAGAAGTCTTCCGCTGTATGCAAGATCCAGCTAATAGCAACCTGCAATGCCTTTTTACAACAAGCCCCTGAAAATCACCAGAACCGAGGCTGGGCCTGGGAAGTGGGTACCCGGACAGAGTTCTCACTGCTGTGATTCAGCACAAGTCAGAAACCTGCACTCTGTTTTAGTGTGGACAAAACCAAAGTCAGCAAACTCAGTTCAACTGGGCAAACATTTGTTGATTGTATACTGACTGTAAGGTATTTTGCTCAGTATTGTGGAGACTACAAAGATACATAAAATATGAACCTTCCCTCAAAGTATTAACACTCTAATTAGGTAAAGGGATGGGAGAAACATAGCTATATGGGCAGACAGGTAGATACATAGAGAGATATGTATACACATATATGTACACACACATATAACATACTTGTATATATGAATACAAGGCAATACCCTTTTGAAGGATAGTTTAGGAAGTAAAATGTTTGGGCATATTCAAAAAGCTAAGGTAGAGTGGGACACAGTGGCTCACTTCTATAATCCTAGCATTTGGGAGGCCAATGTGGGTGGATTGCTTGAGCTCAGGACTTTGAGACCAGCTTCAGCGAGAGTGAGACCCCATCTCTACTAAAAAAAAAAACACACACAAAAAAAACCTATTCAGGCATTGTGGTGGGCATCTGTAGTCCCAGGTACTCAGGAGGCTGAGGCAAGAGGAACTCTTGAGTCCAAGTTTGAGGGTGCTGTGAGCTATGATACACAGCACTGTACCCAGGGTGATGGAGTAAGACTTTGTCTGAAATGAATAAATAATAAGTAAATAAATACAAAAGGCTAATGCAAAAGAGGCCTCATTATATTTAAGTTTGTCTTTTTCTTTAGATCTAATTCTAAGTTGTAGGCCATTCTTTTAAATATTTGTAGCTTCTTTGTGTGTGTGTGTGTGTGTGTTAAAAGTCTCATTTTATTTCTTCCATATCAACATTATTGTAGCTTCTTTTGATTGTAGTACATTCCCGAAAATGTCTTCTAAAATAGAATGTCAGGCCCTTGAAGGCAGGAGCAATGTGCCTAAAACCACCCTCAATAAGTGTTTGTTGGATGTTGTTAAAGCAATGTGCAAAATTTTTTTTTTTTTTTGAGAGAGTCTCAAGCTGTCACCCTCAGTAGAGTGTGGTGGCATCACAACTCACAGCAACCTCCAACTCTTGGGCTTAAGTGATTCTCTTGCCTCAGCCTCCCAAGTAGCTGGGACCACAGGTGCCTATTACAATGCCCAGCTATTTTTTTGTTGCAGTTGTCATTGTTGTTTTAGCTGGCCTGGGCCAGGTTCAAACCCGCCAGCCTCGGTGTGTGTGGCCAACGCCCTACCCACTGAACTACAAGCGCCACCATAATGTGCAAATGTTAAACATCAGATGGACATTCTCCCAGGGGGGTCTGTCTCCCAGTAAGCTAATCATTAAATTCATAGTTACTTTTCACCTTTGAGGCATAGTCTTCTAAGATATATTTTCAGTGTTCCATGTGGTCTTTATTTGGATGCCCTTGTTTTACAGCTGAACATAAAATCATGAACATCTAGCTGAGACCGAGGAATCACTGCTTTCAGCATTCTCCATGGCTTATATTTCTGCATCTTTATGATCACTGCAATTTTAATCACTGGCACTCCTGTGTTTCCATTTCCCACTCATCGCAAGATGCAATAAAATGTTAAAAAAATTTTTTTTTTCTTTGAGACAGTCTCATTTTGTCACCCTCAGTAGAGCAGTAGAGTGCCGTGGTGTCATAGTTCACAGCAACCTCAGACTCAGGCTCAAGGATTCTCTTACCTCAGCCTCCCAAGTAGCTGGGACTACAGGCACCTGCCACAACACCCAGCTTTTTTTTTTTTTTTTTTTTTTGAGACAGAGTCTCAAGCTGTCGCCCTGGGTAGAGTGCTATGGCATCACAGCTCACAGCACCTCAAATTCTTGGGCTTAAACGATTCTGTTACCTCAGCCTCCCACATAGCTGGGACTACAGGCACCTGCCACAACACTGGCTATTTTTTGTGTGTGTGTGTGTGCTTGTTGCAGTTGTCGTTGTTTTAGCTGGCCAGGCCAGGTTTGAACCCGCCAGCCTCAGTATATGTGGTTGGCATCCTACTGACTGAGCCATGGGTGCTGCCATGCCCAGCTATTTTTAGAGATGAGGTCTCTCTCTGGCTTAGGCTGGTCTTGAACTGTGAGCTCAGGCAATCCGCCAGCCTCAGCCTCCCAAGTGGTGGGATTACAGGTGTGAGTCACCAAACCCAGCTTGTTCAAATTTTTTAAACAAGCATGGCCATACTGACAAAGAAGGAGAAGGCAAAATTTGACAGATGATTTTCAGGAGCTCAACATTTTTATCTGAAAAGCAGCTTAGGGACACAGCAAAATCTAGGTTCAGAAGTCAAATGTCGTCTGGTGCAGTGGCTCATGCCATAGTACTCTGAGAAGCCAAGGCAGGTGGAGTGTTTAAGCTCAGGAGTTCAAGACCAACCTGAGCATGAGCAAGACCTGTTGCTACTAAAAATAGAAGTAGTAGCAAGGCATGATGGCACAAGCCTGTAGTCTCAGCTGTTCAGGAGGCTGAGGCAAGAGGATCACTTGAGCCCAGGAGTTTGAGCTTGCAGTGAACAAGATGATGCCACGGCACTCTAGCCTGGGGCAACAGAGCAGGACTCTGTCTCCAAAAAAAAACCCCCAAAAACTCAAGTGTTACTAAAGCAGAGGGCAGTCTGTTGCAGCTTTTGCTTTATGCCTGGTAGCTGCTCACTCAAATTTCAGATGGTCCTAATAATGAGAGAAGATAAATAACGTCATAGGTGAGTTAGCCTCGTGAACCCAAACCTGTCAATTTGCAGCAAAGTGTTACTTACCCTCTTAGACTTGTGAGCTGATCTTAGGGAGCTTTCTTTGGCCAAGGCCGAGACATGTCAGTATGTACTAAATCTGTGTGTAGGAACCTGACAGCAAAGGGGCTCTTCCTCCCCAAGGTCTGGAGGGGTGTGAGTGCCTGTCTGTCTGTGTGCTGTTTTAACCTTCTGGTGCTGGACTTCGAGTTTCCTTCTGCTCTTTTCTCCCCATGATGCAGAGCCCAGCGCTGGTGCACTAACCTGCAGCGTCTCTGTGCTTCTCTTCTTACCTCCTCTTTCCCCTTCTCTCTCCCTCTTGCTGTGATGTGTCCAGAAAAGGAAGTCGAGTTCCAGCGTGCACCTGATGGTGAGCCTTGCCTGCCCACCCATCCGCCCACTCCATGCTGCCTGCGCCCGCCCGCAGCCACGCAAACCCGTTCTGCCGTGTGCGTGTGCTTCACTCATCCTCACCGCATGTCTGTGCTGTGTGGGCAGGTGTGGCCTGTCCTGCCAGGCAGGGGCCATTGCCCACGGTTACCCAGTGGCCTAAAAAGTGGGCATTGAAGGGTGTGGTATGGCACCTGCCGCTGTGGAAGTTGGATACCTCCCAGCAGCCCAGAGCAGGAGGTGACACTCGGGACTAGGTGACAAGCACAGGGAGAGACCCTTACTCACTGTTGCTCAGGAGGACAGGCCCTGCCTACCCGGCCTGAGCAGCTGCTTCCTGCAGACTGGCAGCCAGAGGGCAACTATGTAGGCACTTGGCTCTGAGTCGCACTCTCCTGGTGTATCCCCTCTGCAAGTCCCATTATCCAGCTGTGCCCAGTGTTTCATCCTGTCCTCCTGCCCACAGTGGGGGTGGGTACAGGTAAAAGACTGTGGTGGACTCATAATCTTTCTCGTGGGGCACAGGGCACCAAAGAGAACATAACAGCCTGAGTTGTTATGAAATGATCCATTAAAACCAGAGGTGGGGCCGTGTGGTGACACCCATCCCTCTGCTGATAAGGCAGGTTGTATGGGTACCCTGGAATCCTTGTCCCCTGTGAGAGTTTTGGTCTCAGCTGGGCATTGCAGCCAGGGCGGCCCCTCCAGTCAGCTCTGAACAGGAGGTCTGCATCAGCAGCTGAGCTAGGAGGACTCTGCTTCTTCTAGGGAGAAGTAGGAAAGAGCAGAGCTCATGTGCGTCCAGACCTGTGACCTGACTCCTCCCACCACCCCTCTTCTCTAGACTGCAGAGCCCAGTGGGGTCTTGCAGCGCTTAGGGCCTAGCTTGTAGTTCCACGTCTTGCCCTCAGTTTGGGAATGTCAGCCAGTGACAAGCAGGCTGGGGTGGATGGCTTCAGGTCTGGTCCAAGAGGCCTCCAGGTACGTAGGGACAGTGCGCTGTCCGTGTGTCCTAGGAGAGAAGAAGTGTCCTAACTGTCAATGTGTCTTCACATGCACCCTGCATAGAGTTGGTAGCTGCTCATTTGTCTCACTGCCTGTTGAAGAACTTGCAGGCCTCCAGCTCCACTGGGACTCTCAGTGAGACCGAGTGCACTGGTTAGGGAATTGTAAGAGGCAGAGAGTATGGAATCAGTATGGCTCTGGTTCTGGAGATGGATGTCCTTCCTTCCTACCATCCTCCTCCCATCCCTCCCTTGCTGTGCCACTGTGTTATCATTTTGAAAGGCGAGGAGATACCTCTGGTGGTCCTGTCCCAGTTAGAATGTCGGCTTGTGGGCATCCTATACTGTCCTGGGGTCTAGGTTCTGTAGGACTACAGCCACAGCCCACACTAGGATTCACTTGCCCCTCCTTGGAGCTCTGCCCTCACTTGCAGCTCATCAAGGTCAAGATTTTCCAAGCAGAAAGATAAAGAGCGCAGCCCTGTGTCTGCTCGCCAGGGTCAGTGGATACATTTTGTTTCCACTGTCAAGTTCTACCCCTGTCCATTCTAGATACCAACTCTTTGGCCAGGTGTTCTTTCTCTTCTCCTTCCTCTTCTTTTCAGATCAGACTTCAAGTTGGTACTATAAGGGGAAGGAAGCCCAAGTGCAGAGTTGAAAGGGCAGCAGGAGATGGCCCAAAGATAGGGGGCCCAGAGTTTCAGAATTTCATTCTGCTTTCTTATAAACCACCCTCCTTTCCCACTGTAAAGTGGAAAGAAGATCTTGAATTTCTTTGGTTGAGAATGATTATACAGTAACATAGTACCTGGCATAAGTGGAAATTTATGGAGAGATGCTTTAAAACAAATCTTTGAGCTGGTCCCACCTTGAGGATGCCTCTAGAGCTAAGTCTCTGGACTCCTCCAGACACTCCCTTCCTCTGACCAGTTCTCTAGCCACTGCTCCCATCTGCATAGTGTTACAGAGGCCACCTCAGGCCTCACTCCTCTGAGTCAGGGCAGGGGGCAAGGGAGGTCTGGGAGCTGAACCTGAGCATCTTCAGTGACTGTGGAGGAACTAAACCATCTGTTTTCTTGTCTCAGCCACAGAGCAACAACAAAAACAGTCTCGTAAGCCCAGTCCAAGAGCCCGCGCCCTTGCAGACGGCCATGGTACCTCCTGACTACAGCTTCTCCGCCTCTGTCCCTGGCTGCCTCCTGCTCCTTCCCTCCTCTTCCTCTAGCTCCCCCACCCACCAGGCCTCCTTGGCCTTGTTCCTTTCTTGAACCTGTAGAGTAGGCTGCTCTGTGTGCTGTCCCCTAGGCCCCTCTCCTTTCATCGTCCGCTTGGCGCACTCGTCCTGCATGGCAGAACTGCTGCTCCCGCTTCTTCCACTGTGCTATTGGCGAGGGGAGTGATCAGGGCTCTCAGCTAAACCTCCCAGCCGCAGGCCGGGACCCCCATAGGTCTACTTTGGGGTCAGGAAGGTGAGTTGCTTATAAAGGGAAAGAGTAAGAGCTTTCTTGGAACCTGTACATCAGTTCTTGGAGTCCTCCTTATAAAACCTGCCTCATGGCTTGGCACCTGTGGCTCAACGGGCTAAGGCGCCAGCCACGTACACCTGAGCTGGCGGGTTTGAATCCAGCCCGGGCCCGCCAAACAACAATGACAGCTGCAACCAAAAAATGGCTGGCATTGTGGCGGGCACCTGTGGTCCCAGCTACTTGGGAGGCAGAGGCAGGAGACTCGCTTGAGCCCAGGAATTGGAGGTTGCTATGAGCTGTGATGTCATGGCACTCTATCCAGGGTGACAGCTTGAGGCTCTCTCAAAAAAAAAAAAAACCTGCCTCAGCCTCTCCTTTGCAAAGCCAGGAAAACAGGCAGGAGGGCTGGGTCCCCACCTCTGGATGATGCTGAGGTCTCTGGTTCCGTGAGAACCATGCTGTTGAGTTCTCTTTGGGCTCTTCCAAGGGCACTGTGTGCTCTCAGAGCTCCTATGCTAACAGGAGCTAACTAGAGAGTTAGGGGGGTGACTGGGAGAGAGGTAGAGGTGATTGTGCCTGCTACTCCTCTCTTCCCTGTGGACCTCATGCTGCCTCATTTGGTGCTGGAGGGCCGGGAACTCTGGGGAAGGTGGAAAGTGGGTGAAGTAGGTAGCTCCCTGGGTTCAGCTTGCTGAGGGGGACTCCTGCATCTTTCTGAGAGACCTTATCCTTCTACTCTCCTGTTTTCCTGCCTCCTGGGTACCCCTTGGTGAACACTGTGGGCAGGCTTGGTCCGCACCTTCAATTCCATAGCTCCTTCAATATACTTGCCCATGGGATCCCAATGTAGAAAGAGCCCTCAGAACCAGCAGGAAGCAGGACAGAAGCCGTTGTCTTCCCAGCTTCCTGGGTACCTGCTTCTGTTAAGTGCCAGGCCTCTCCTTCTTACCAGCCAGTGCTATTGCCTAAATTCAGGGCTCCTTGGGTATCTTGGATCTGAATTGATATTTTGTCTAATGTGGATGGCTGGTGGGCAGGCCTCAGTGGTCATCATAGGGTCTATAGGGGTACTGGGATGAAGGTGGAGTCCCTTGGGAAGAGCTGTAGGTCTTTCCCCAAGTCAGGAGGGTGATTTTCATTTTCTCTCACAGGAGCCACAAACCACCGTGGTGCATAATGCTACAGATGGGATCAAGGTGAGTGGTTCCTGAGCCTATCTCCTGCTTTCCAGGTCAGTAGGGAACAGGTAGATTGGGTCACGGGGGTCTAAGGGTCCTGCAGATGACAACCTACAGGCTGTACCCCAAGGTTGCAGAATCTAGGCTGGAGGCAGTGTGTGCCTATCACTAGCTCCATGCCAAGGAAGGGCCTTAAACTTCCAGTGAATCAGAGCCTAGGCTCTGCAGACAAACAGACCTGGTTCAAATCCTGGCTCTTTGCCACTTGGCAAGTCACTTGACCACTCTGCACCTCAGTTTTCTTATCTGTAAATTGGGGAGAATAATAATAGCATCTTCCATGAATTGTGAAGTTTGATTAAGGGTAAAAGTTAGCTAAAAAAAAAAACAGAGGCAATAGTATCATCAGACCCTAGAGCATTCTCCATTGCCACACCCCTCACATCCTCTGCATTTTCACTAACATTAGTAAATATTTATTGAGCCCAAACACCATCCATAGCTCTGGTTTACAGAGGTGACAAGACAAATTTCCTGTCCATGGGGTGGGGTAGGGGAGGCAGATGACAATACAGTAATCAAATAAATAAGATAAAATCCAAGTGATAAGTTTTCGCATAAGATAAGAAAATGGCACAAAGTAAAGAGAGAAGGGGTGAACAGGGCCTTTCCTTAAGTGGTCAGGAAAAGGCCTTACCCCTGATGGGCAATTCTGGGGCAGGGTGCCCTAAGCAGAGGGACCTGCAAAGATGGAGATCAAGCCCAGCAGCAAGAGGGAGAAGGGTGGCAGGGTGAGGAGCTGGAGGAGCAGCTAGGCATGCTACCAAAGCCCTGCTAGGCTTTTGTGCCTAGAAAAGCCCTTTTCCACCAGCTAGGACAGCTATTGGTGTTCTTAGCTGGTGAGTAATACAATCTAATCTACATGTTAAAAGATCACTCTGGCCATGTCCTAGGCCAAGAACTCTTGAGAAGAGGCAAATGTGGAAGTGGGGAGATGGGGAAGCTGCTGTAGTAGTTTAGGTGCAAGATGCCAATAGCTTAGATACAGATTGTAGCCCTGCATTTGCAGAGAAGTAGTAAAATGTAGGATTTACCTTGTTTTTTTGTTTGTTTTTTTAGGATTTACTTTGGAGACAGAAATGGTGGGTTTTATTTTAGATCGGGTGGTCAGCATTATGTATAAAGGAAAGGGAGAAAGCAAAGAATCAAAGGTGACTACAGGTTTTAGCTGAGTAACTTGGTAGATTAATGCCCTTTACTAAGTTGGGGAAGACCAGGGAGGGGATTTGGGAATCCAGAGTTAAGTAAGAGTCCAATAGCAAGGGTGAAAGCAGAACCTCTGTGATTCCTGCTCACACCTCTCACAGGAGCACATACTCTGCTTTTGTTCTGGTTGGTTGGCTCCTCTGGTGTCCAAGGACTACAGCAAATAGAAACAATTTCTTTTTGGCCTACAGGGCTCGACAGAGAGCTGCAATACCACCACAGAAGATGAAGACCTCAAAGGTAGGTGCTCGCCCTTGGCAGGGAAGGAACCCCACCCAGCAGTGTCCCAAGTACCTTGTCTCCAATGGGCACTTACCTTGTCTGCCCTCAGAACTGGAAATAGTGGCTCCTTAAACCTCCAGGAGAGATGAAAGTAGCCAATAAAAGCTATTTTTTCTTTTCTTTTTCTTTTTTTTTTTGAGACAGTCTCACTATGTCACCCTCAGTAGAGTGCAGCGGCATCACAGCTCACAGCAACCTCAAACTCCTGGGCTCAAGCGATTCTCTTGCCTCAGCCTCCCAAGTAGCTGGGACTACAGGCATCCACCACAACACCCGGCTATTTTTTTTTTTTTTTTATAGAGACAGAGTCTCACTTTGTCATCCACAGTAGAGTGCTGTAGTGTCACAGCTCACAGCAACCTCCAGCCCTCCAGCTCCTGGGCTTAGGCGATTCTCTTGCCTCAGCCTCCTGAGTAGCTGGGACTACAGGCACCCACCATAACGCCTGGCTATTTTTTGATGCAGTTTGGCCAGAGCCGGGTTTGAACCCACCACCCTCGGTATATGGGGCCGGGGCCCTACTTGCTGAGCCACAGGCGCCGCCCACCCGGCTATTTTTTGTTGCAGTTGTCATTGTTGTTTAGCTGGCCTGGGCCAGGTTCAATCCTGCTACCTTCGGTGCATGTGGCCAGCTCCATAACCACTGCGCTATGAGTACTGAGCCCAATAAAAGCTATTTTCTGGGCGGCACCTGTGGCTCAAAGGAGTAGGGCGCTGGCCCCATATGCCGGAGATGGCGGTTCAAACCCAGCCCCGGCCAAAAACTGCAAAAAAAACAAAAAGCTATTTTCCATGAGTGAAGATGTGAGGCCCCTGTCTGGTGTTGGCTGGGCTCTGAAAGAGACTTTTTTTTTTTTTTTTGAGACATAGTCTCACTATGTCGCCCTCCAGTAGAGTGCTGTGGCATCACAGCTCACAACAACCTCAAACTCTTGGGTTTAAGTGATTCTCTTGCCTCAGCCTCCCAAGTGGCTGGGACTACTGGTGCCTGCCACAATGCCTAATTGTTTTTTGGTTGCAGTTGTCGTTGTTTGGCAGGCCCGGGCTGGGTTCGAACCCACCAGCTCCAGTGTATGTGGCTGGCACCCTAGCCACTGAGCTATAAGCTCTCAGCCAAGAGACTTCTCTTCTTTGAGTCCAAGTCCAGAATATCTAAACTAGAGATTCTCCAGGGGTCAGGGCTCAGAAAATGGTTCCTATTGCTGATAATAGTATGGCATCCCAGATCAGGGGCATCTCAAGTCCCTGTAGAAGTAGCCTCCCAAATAGCTGGGACTATAGGTGCCCGCCACAATGCCTGGCTATTTTTTTGTTACAGGTGTCATTGTTTTAGCTGGCCCAGGCCAGGTTCTAACCCACCATCCTCAGTGTATGTGGCTGGCGCCATAACAACTGTGCTACAGGTACCAAGCCTCAAAATGCAAAACTGTCTACTTAAACATTGGGACAGTCGGCTGGGTGCAGTGGCTCACACCTGTAATCCTACCACTCTCGCAGGCTGAGGTGGGTGGATTGCCTCAGCTCAGGAGTTTGAGATCAGCCTGAACCAGAGCTGAGACCTTGTCTCTAAAAATAGCCAGGTGTTGGCTTGGCGCCTGTGGCTCAACGGGCTAAGGCACCAGCCACGTACACCTGAGCTGGCGGGTTCGAATCCAGCCCGGGCCCGCCAAACAACAATGACGGCTGCAACCAAAAAATGGCCGGGTGTTGTGGCGGGCGCCTGTAGTCCCA
>CAUYRH010163433.1:22500-50361 GCA_963574655.1 Perodicticus potto | reverse complement strand
AGAGAATCGCCTAAGCCCAGGAGTTGGAGGTTGCTGTGAGCTGTGTGATGCCATGGCACTCTACCGAGGGCGATAAAGTGAGACTCTGTCTCTACAAAAAGGAAAAAAAAAAAAAAATAGCTCCCTCGGGTTCCATCCAACCTAGCTCGTGGGGCTAGGAAGAACCAGGCAGACAGCAATTTTTCCTGAGCCTCTTCTCTTTTCTTCTAGTTAAACAAAACCAAAGTAAAACACGAAATCTTGTTTCTCCTTCTGCCAAAAGCAAAAGCCTCATCCATATTAACTAATTTAAAAAAGAGACTACCAGTTTTAAAAAGAGCCAAATTCTAAATTCCAGTGTACATGGTGGGCACTAGGCACCACCATGTTACCAAAATAATAATAATTCTGCACACACATAAACCTGCCCTGGGCTCGGCGCCTGTGGCTCAACGGGCTAAGGCGCCAGCCACGTACACCTGAGCTGGCGGGTTCGAATCCAGCCTGGGCCCGCCAAACAACAATGACGGCTGCAACCAAAAAAAAAAAAAAAATGGCCGGGCTTTGTGGCGGGCGCCTGTGGTCCCAGCTACTAGGGAGGCAGAGGCAGGAGACTCGCTTGAGCCCAGGAATTAGAGGTTGCTGTGAGCTGTGATGCCATGGCACTCTACCCAGGGTGACAGCTTGAGACTCTGTCTCAAAAAAAAAAAAACCTGCCCTGGGTAGTCTGGTACTCATGTGGAGTCTACGGGGGCAGGTGCACACACAAGGGACTGAACTGGCTGATCTTGTCTGAGCACAATCAATTTAATTCTTTTTAATTATCAGCTTCACCATTAAGTGACTTTTGATTTTTTTTTTTTTTTGGAGACAGAGCCTCAAGCTGTCACCCTGGATAGAGTGCTGTGGCATTACAGCTCATAGCAACCTCCAATTCCTGGGCTCAAGTGAGTCTCCTGCCTCTGCCTCCCAAGTAGCTGGGACTACAGGTGCCCGCCACAACGCTCGGCCATTTTTTTTTTTTTTTTTTGGTTGCAGCCATCATTGTTGTTTGGTGGGCCTGGGCTGGATTCGAACCCGCCAGCTCAGGTGTACATGGCTGGCACCTTAGCCCGTTGAGCCGTAGGTGTCGAGCCTCATTAAGTGACTTTTAAATCCACTACTGTTGTGGAGGGAATGGCCTGAAAAAAATGGCAAAAATATTTTCTGTCTCCCCAACTTTGGGGGAGAAATCTGCATCCCTGCTTTAGGCTGGTGGTTGGGAGAGGCCAAGAATATCTGTTGGTTCTTTGTGCCATAGGAGATAGCTCAAGAGAATTGTCTGGGAGGAGGTCAGAAGATCCCCTTTTTTTTCCTTTTTTTTTTTAGACAGAGTCTCACTCTGTTGCCCTGGAGTGCTGAGGCTCTCATCATAGCTGACAGCAAACTCAAACTCTTGGGCTCTAGTGATCCTCTTCCCTCAGCACCCCCAGTAGTTTGGACTACAGGTGCCAGTCACAACACCTAGCTATTTTTGGAGATGGAGTCTCACTCTCGTTTAAGCTGGTGTCAAAACTCCTGAGCCCAAGCAATCTACCTGCCTCGGCCTGCCAGAGTTCTAGGATTATAGGTGTGAGCCACTGCAATTGGCCTTCATGCAGTGTTTTTTAAAAAACTGTGTCCATATAGTACATGACATTTTTCGGTTAAGATGATCACATGAGAACTTTCCTTGTCATTAAGTAGACTTCAAAAACATCAGTTTTAATGGCTCATATAACATTCTATTCCACTGTTTTCGTATGTCACAATTTAACCATTTTTTATTCAGATTTTATGAATACATTACTGTTTCTTGTGAAGGAATATTGTTGGGAGATAGAGTCCAAAAGAATGTATGTCTGCACATATGCAAGTATCTGTGTATAACTATTTCTTTAGGACATACTATACTCTAAAGGGAAACTACTGGTTCAATGGGTGAGAACTTCTTGAAAGCTCTTAAACCATATTGCCAAAATATTTTCCACTGTATTTCTTCCCAACAGTGAGGTAAGACTGTATTGATTTTTCTTCAGCCTCCCCAGCACTAAACATTAGCTTTTCCCCTTAGCTTTGCTAATTTCATAATAGAAAAGCGTGTCAATGATGTTTTCATTTGCACTTATTTAATTGATGGAAATTCTGATCTGTTCATTATTTGTGACTTGCTGTCATTTGCTGTGACTTGCTGATTATATTCTTTGTCTAGATTTCTACACCTGTTAAAGATTTTTATAATGATTTAAACAGC
Organism: Perodicticus potto; assembly: GCA_963574655.1. Taxonomy (NCBI): domain Eukaryota; kingdom Metazoa; phylum Chordata; class Mammalia; order Primates; family Lorisidae; genus Perodicticus; species Perodicticus potto. The sequence continues at coordinate 48,110 of CAUYRH010163433.1, read as the reverse complement.
TTTAATGCTCTTTATATATATATTAAGGATATTAACTCTTTAATATATTTGTGGCAAGGAATTTTTCCAATCATCTTTCTTTATTTATAGGCATCTTCAGTTACATATGGACGGAATAATTTTTTTGTAAACGATTACAGTTCTAATTTGATAATAATAGTATGTGTAAATTTTCTGGGCTTAGGCTCGGCGCCTATGGCTCAGGCAGCTAAGGCACCAGTCACATACACCTGAGCTGGCGGGTTCGAATCCAGGCCAGGCCCACCAAACAACAATGATGGCTACAACCAAAAAATAGCCAGGCGTTGTGGGAGGCTCCTGCAGTCCCAGCTACTTGGGAGGCTGAGGCAGGAGAATCGCTTGAGCCCTGGAGTTGGAGGTTGCTGTGAGCTGTGATGCCACCGTACTCTACCCAGGGGAACAGCTTGAGGCTCTGTCTCAAAAAAAAAATTTCTAGGCTTATACAGATAATCAGTTTATGGAATCTATTTATTTACCAAAGTAGGTACGAACTTAATTGACTGTGATTTCTTCTTCATAAACTAAAAACAATCTTTGTGAAAAGCACATTACTCGACTATATGTCCACACTGATCTTTTTTCTGAGACTTTCTGTGTGCCATGTCCTGGGATTCTCATTTCTCCCCTTTCCCCTACCTTTTGAGGGCCTATGCTCTTACCTAAACTCCTTCCCACCTCCCTTTAGTAGCTGCATTCACGAAACCTTTCGCCTAAGCACTATCTCAATCTTCCTTGGTTTGAGTGAATATGTATTATATTTTCCTCCTGGTCTGTTAAATATCTGCTTTCAGAGTCAGGCTGACCTGTGCTCAAATTCTGTATTTGCTATGTGATCTTGGGTAAGGCTTCTGAGCCTCAGTTTCCTTGCCTGTAAAGGAAGGTTACTAGAAGGTTTAGAGTTCAAGGGCATCGGGTCCGGTGCAGAGCCTGGCTCACTTGGCAGCTGCTCTTACAATGCTGGCTTCCCTGAGCCCCTTTTCCATGTCCTTTTAAAGATCAGGAAAGAGTTGTGTCTCTTCCTATTCTACTTCTTGCCATTCCTCTGCCCTGTAGCTGTTCGGCTGACTAATTCCACAGACACCTTAAACTGGTACCGTTCCTATACTGTACTATTAAAAGTGAAGTTTTCTTGTGCTATTTAATAATGATATATTTTCCACTATTTTTAAATAGTGGAAAATGTGTGAACTGTGTCTCTCTCCCTTACTGCCAGGTGCTCTATTACTGTAAATTGTAAAATAACATTTTAGTGAGCAATATTCCTTCTTCAGGTCATACATCAAATATATGTCATCTTCATTGTTTAATTGATGCTTTATTCCCCCCATTAAGATACAAGCAGGAATAAATTTCACTTCCTTCCCTGTAGATGCAATTTCATTTCTATCACACATGTCAGTGGGAGCAATAAAACATCAATTAAGCAATGAATTCCTGACAAATACATGGCATTTGATGCATAATTGCCCCCTCCACAATCTCATTTTCTTCAAGGCCAAGATTTTCTAGACCATTTCTGTTCCAGGTTTCACCGGCTAATATGGAGTATGAGCTTTGCATTCCTTTCTGTCCAGGGCAGTATCAGGAATACACTCCAAGGAGAAGCTAGCAGGGATCTAGTGACCACAAATTAGTGTTCTTGTTCTGCAGATGAGTCCCCAGAGGCATAAGCCCCCGCCCCACTAGGGTTCAGCAGAACCAGTCTGAAACTCCGGGCGGCTCAGTTCCCACCTCAAGATTCATCTGAAGAGGCCAGACACAGTGGCTCACACCTGTAATCCTAGCACTCTCTCTGGGAGGCCAACATAGGTGGATCACTTGAGCTCAGGAATTCAAGACCAGCCTGAGCAAGAGCAAGATCCCATCTCTAAAAGTAGCCAGGCATTGTGGCGGGAGTCCCAGCTACTTGGGAGGCTGAGGCAAGAGGATTGCTTGAACTCAAGAGTTTGAGGTTGCTGTGAGCTATAACACCATGGCACTCTACCGAGGGTGACAAAGTGAGACTTTGTCAAAAAAAAAAAAAAAAAAGATTTATCCCAAGAAAGGCCAAGAATGCAGGGAATGGGTTTTGGTCTTAGTTCTGTATATAGAGGGGGAAAGAGAAAGAAAGGCCTAGAGAAAGCCTGGGAGGGATGGGGGTGGATCTCATCCCCAGAAAGGGGGGCCCCTGGGAGATCCAGGGATTACGAGCTAAGAAGCTAAGAAGGCTGTGCATAGAAGCCCTTCTGTCCATTGCAAGATACCTAGTGCCCTGTGGCCTTCTGATGCATTCCACAAACATGGTTGAAGGTCGGTGTGCCAGGCTCCATGGGGGCCCTAGGGAGGCTAGCTGTGCACTCAGTGCCATGAGAAATGAATAAACCCAGAGAGGTGGGAGCAAGGGAAAGAGGAGGACTCTCAGCCTGGGGAATCAGGGAGGGGTCTACATCACAATGCCAAGGGCACACTCTGTGAAGAGTATGGAATGTATTAAAATATTTTGAGGCTGGGTATGGTGACTCACCCCTGTAATCCCAGCACTCTTGAGAGGCTGAGGCAGGAGGATCACTTGAGCTCAGGAGTTTGAGACTAGCATGAGCAAGAGCGAGAAACTATCTCTACAAAAAAGAGAAAAAATAGCAGGGCATCATGGGATGGCCTAGGTGCTCAGGAGGCTGAAGCAGGAGGATCACTTAAGCCCAGGAGTCGGAGGCTGCAATGAGCTATGATGACACCACTGTATTCCAGCCAAGCTGACAGAGCCATATACCATCTCAAAGAAAAAAATAATAATTTTGAACCCTCTCGGGGTAGGGGGTGATTGCTTCTTCTCCAGAGAAGCCCGAGATCGTGGCTGGAAATAGCACTGCCCCCGGCTCAAGGCAGGCAGGCACAGGCTGAATGCTGGCTTGGCAGCCCGAGGATCCCAAGAATGTTAAATATTTTGGGGCTGAGGCTGCCTCCTAGAGCCCAGTAGTGGGTCTTTTTTCAGGAAAGGCTGTGATGATTGGACTATGGTGTCTGGCAGAGAGGGGGTAGAGGTGGGGGTGAAATGGGCCGTGCCTGAAGTGTCATTTAAGGGGGTGTTTAACTTCCACTCCCTGTTTCTGAAGAGTAATTTTCTGCAGAGACAGGAAGAATAATAGGAGGAACTTGGCTCATTTTGGCAAATTGCTTCAATTTTCCCACAATCTCGGCCCCTTGTATCACCTGCCCCCACCTGTCTATTTGGGCCACTTAACGCCCTGGATTCAGACCTAATAGAGGCTGTTTGTTTGGCCCTGGCTCAAAGGCTAGACTTGTTTTCAGGACAGAAGCTGGAAGAAAAACCAATCTGAACATCTAAATCACAGGCAGGACTCATTACATAAATGATATATTTACACAATTGATCCCTTTTCTACTGGGTAATTAATTCAGCATTGGAACCCTTAACGATTTAATTGTCATATGTTTAAACTGAAATGGTTGCCACAAATTTCCAAAGACAAGGAGCAGACCGTGGAGAGGGCTTTCTTTTGTCTTCAGAGTGGGATGGCCTCCCTCGTTTCAATATTGCCATCAAAAGTGGGGAAACCCCAGCTAATAGCCCCAAAGGACAAACACATCAGGATAATATCTTTTTGGGGACATTTAAGAGACCAAGGAGTTGGGTGTGGAGAGAACTTAAGTAGAAAGTGGTAGAGAGGGGTCCTGCTTCCTCAGTGAATAGAACAGGGCTGTGCCCCACTCAGATGCCCTGAATCCTGCTCTCACTATCCCATCTGCCCACCCAGCGCTGCTTCAGGTACTGCTTCCTATAGTAAGCAGCTTTGACTCTCCTTTTCTTTTTTTTTTTTTGAGACAGAGTCTTACTAGGTCTCCCTGAGTGGAGTGCCGTGGCATCACAGCTCACAACAACCTCAAATTCTTGGGTTTAAGAGATCCTCTTGTCTCACCCTCCTGGGTAGCTGGGACTATAGGCACCTGCCACAACGCCCAACTAGTTTTTTCTATTTTTAGCAGAGACAGAGTCTCACTCTTGCTCAGGCTGTTCTTGAACTCCTGAGCTCAAGCAGTTCAACCACTTTAGCCTCCCAAAGTGCTAGGATTGCAGGTGTGAGCCATCACGCCCGGCCAAGCTGTGACTCTTTTGAAGGATTACTGTTGCCACTTTGTCCAGATGACCAGAGAGCCACAGGTACCTGGGCATTCATGTCCCCCAGGGTGGCTGTTGACAAAAGTCTGCTGGGGAACAGCGCTAGGAAAGGTCCAGCACCTTCACCTGGACAGCTCAGGCTTCAGAGCTCCCCAGGAGGCCAGGATGAGTCTGCCCACTGCAGACCTGTGGCCACAGGTTGGGCCTGCCCTTCCCGGTTTCCTCTCTGTCCCTGTCCTGTGCCCCCTACCCCTTCCCAGTCTTCTGGGAGAATTTCCTTAATAAACCAGTCCTTACTTCAGGGTCTGGGGAAACTCTAGTCCTGTGATGCTGCTAAGGCTTTTGCCTTCTCTGTGCCTCAGAGACATCACTTATAAAGTAGATTTGATAATAACACTGATCACACCTGGTACTGGCATTGGCATTATGGACTAAGTGCCCAGAAGGGAGGAAGATGCTCACATTATACCCATTTTATAGACAGGCAGGTTGAGAAGCAGAAGAGTTAACTGAGCACTCTATTCGTGTCCACACAGCCTGTGCAATGTTCTGAATGTTTTTGTCCCACTGAAATTCATGTGTTGAAATCCTCACTGCCTATGCGATGGTATTAAGAGGTGCGGCCTTTGGGTGGTGATGAGGTCATGAGGATGGGACCCTCAGGAATGGGATTAGTGTCCTTATCAAAAAGACCCCAGAGAGCCAGCTAGCTCTCTTCCAAACACAGGGCCATCTGTAAACCAGAAAGAGGGCTCTCCACCTGACAGCAACCTCGCTGGCACCCAGAACTGTGAGAAATAAATCAGTCATTCTGTTTACATAACTTTGTTCCAGCAGCCCCAATTAAATGAGACAGCCAGTCAGTGCCAAGACAAGTTCAAATCCAGGCATTGCAGCTATAGAATGTCCCATCCTCACGCCTCTCTCATGCATGGTGTGGGCCGAGGAAGAAGGTTGCATCTGGAAATGAAATCTCTATCTAAAGTCAAATTATGTGGGAGGCTAAATGCTAGAATTATCAAAGAAGAGAATTGTTCCGCAGGAGTATGGTTATTTTCTACAATCACCCATTTAAAAAACATCATATCCTTACCCCATTCTTTCTCCCAAGTCTGAAGCCTGGTTTGTCTATTTTACTAATTTGTCTTCCCCCACCAGGATATGAACCCCAGGAGATCAGGCTCCTCTCTGTCCTGTCCACACATCTCCTAGGACCTAGGCTGCAGCCTGGCATGCAGAAAGTACTTGATACTCATCTTGGAGTGTGTGCCCAGGGTTGACGCATGGTGACAGTGGGACGCCAAGTGATGATGCCATAATGACCTGGTTGACAAAATAGGGACCAGGAACAATATTGTAAGTCACTACAATTTTAGGACATTCTCATGTTTTAGCAGAAAACAGCTGCATCGAAGTTTTAAAATTACAATTTATATGCACATAATTATATATATAAACATACAATCAGGTTATTTGTTCACTATTATGTCTGAAATTCCAGAAATATTGTTAAACTAGAATGGATAGGGTCCAGACTATTCTGGGTAAAGCACTATCCACGCTATATTTTTGTTTTCTCTTATTCTAAATACTCATCTCCACTTAACTAATCTAAAGCCAGACCCATTATGATTATCCTCTGTATCAAACAGCTCTTGTAACATAAGAAATCATCCCAAAGTCAGTGGCTTAAAATAACCATTCATTATCGGTTGGCCTCTCTCAGCTCAGTTCAGCTGAGTGAGTTTGCTTCAAGCTGAGTGTTCCGCTGGCCTTGGCCCTTCACTGGGGATTGGGCTTGGGTCAGTTTGGTCTCGGTCACGAGGTAAAGAGACGGCAGCTTTCACAGGGAAATTCTCTTCATCACCAGCGCATAGAAGCACAAGGTCTACCCCAAAAGTACATTTCAAGCCTCTTCTTGCAACATGCCTGCTACCTTCTCATTGGCCTAAACAAATCAGATGGCCAAGGCCGAAGTCAGCGGATGGGCCAAGTACACTCACCTGTCATTCGATCACTACATGTCCAGGGCCACACCTGACATCAATGGAATGGGAAATGCAATCTTCCCACAGTGGGGGTGACTGTTTCCGAATAGCAATTTAATCTATCACATCCTCAAACCGGGTTTTCTGCTTTAATTTCCCCAAATTATTATACTTCCTCAGTTCTAAGATATATATGTTTTTACGTTTAACATTTATGAAATTGGGATATAAACTAAGAACACAACATGAGCTCTATTAACACATTTTTAAGTGTACAGTACAGTATTGTTAACAATAGTTATGACGTTCTACAGACAGCATTCATCTTATTTAACTGAAATTTTATGCCCCTTAAAAAGCAACTTATTTCCCCTTTCCTCAAAGGCCTGGCCACCACCATTTCACTCTTTGATTCTATATATTTAACTATTTAATTTAATTTACTTACTAAATGTATTTATTTATTAGACAGAGTCTTACTTTGTCGTCCTTGGTAGAGGGCTGTGGCATCATAGCTCGCAGCAACCTTAAATTCTATCTTTTTTTTTTTGGAGACGGAGTCTCACTTTGTCACAGGTAGAGTGCCATGGTGTCACAGTTCACAGCAATCTCAAACTCTTAGTCTTAAGCCAGCGGTTCTCAATCTGTGGGTTGTGACCCCTTCGGGGTCGAACGATCCTTTCACAGGTAAATACATCCTGCATATCAGATATTTACATTATGATTCATAACAGTAGCAAAATAACAGTTATGAAGTAGCAACAAAAATAATTTTATGGTTGGGGGTCACCACAACATGAGGAACTGTATTAAAGGGTCACAGCATTAGGAAGGTTGAGAACCACTGTCTTAAGCAATCCTCTTGCCTCAGCCTCCCGAGTAGCTGGGACTACAGGTGCTCACCACACTAGCTTTTCTATTTTTACTAGAGGTGGGGTCTCACTCTTCCTCAAGCTGGTCTTGACCTCCTGAGCTCAAGCAATCCACCTACCTCAGCCTCTCAACACTAGGATTATAGGCGTTATTTGACTATTTTAGATACTTCATGTATGTGGAATCACACAGTATTTGTCCTTCTGTGACTGGCTTATTTTACTCAGCATAATGTCCTCAAGGTTCATCCATGCAGTAACGTGTGTCAGAATCTCCTTTTTTAAGGCTGAATAATATTCCATCGTGTGGGTGTCCCATTCGGTTTATCCACTCGTCTAGGAATGGACATTGAGGTTGTTTCCTTATCTTGGCTATTATGAACAGTGCTGCAATAAACATGAAAGTCCTAACATTTTTTTCAAGATCCTAATTTCAATTCATTTGGATAAATTCCCTGAAGTAGTATTGCTGGATAACATGTGGTTCTATTCTGAATTTTTTGAGGAGACTTCATATGGTTTTCCCATAGCGGCTGCTCTATTTTGCATTCCCACTGATAGTGCATAAAGGTTCTAATTTCCCCACATCTGCACCAGCGCTTTCTTTCTTTTGTTTTCTTTGAGAATATTTATCCAAACAAGTGTAAGGAGATATCTGATTGTGGTTTTAATTTTTTTTTTTTTTTTTTTTTTTTTTGCAGTTTTTGGCCGGGGCTGGGTTTGAACCCACCACCTCCCTCCTTTGAGCCACAGGCACCGCCCAGATTGTGGTTTTAATTTGCATTTCCCTGGTGATTAGTTAACATCTGAGCACCTTTCATATGCCTGTTGGTCATTTGTATGTCTTCTTGGGAGAAATGTCTATTTAAACCAAAGTTGGTAATTTACATACCTCCTCCTAAATGTTGCAATCTTGGGCTCCTACGATTCCTCCTTCTCCCTGGATTCCCATGTCAAATTAGTCACCAGGTCCTGTGGCTTTGCCTTCTCAGTGACTCTCAAATACACCTCCTCTGCCATTCCCATGGTCATTTCCCTGTCTTAGATCCACATAATCCCTTTCTGAACTGTAGCCATGACCCCACCTGGTCTCCTAGTCACCAGACCCTTCCTCTTCCATTAAGCCGCACTCGATGGCAGATGTATTTTCCTGAACTATAGTTCTGATCCTGAAATGCCCTTGCTCCCACATCTTCTCTGGCTCCCTATTCCTGTAAGAATATTCCAGCTCCCTAGCCTGGCATTGGGATTTTCATGACTTGGACCCAACCTCACACTCCAACTGCTCCCTTTCCCCACACACAAACTATGCTCTCAGTATAGCAGAGCTGTCAACCCTGTTCAGTATTTGCAAGTCTCCGTATCTCCAAACATGCTGTCCTCTCTACCTGGGATGCCCTCTCTTCCCCGTCCCATCAGCACTTACTGAGCTTAGAGACTCAGTTTAAATGCCACCTCCTCCCCCCACCATGTGAGACTTTCCAAAACAGCTGTCCCCTCAATGCACTGTCTTTGGAATTCATCTGCACCTTCTCAGATCTCAGATGGCATGTCTCTATATCCCTGTAAAGGCACTTACCTGGTTCCAGCTTGACTTTATAGCCATTTGTGACCCCTGTCTGGCTCCTACCCCAGTCAGTAGGGTCCCAGAGAGCAAGAGTCTATCTTGATTGACTTTATGTCACCTTAACACGTGGTAGGTGCCCCTACATGTTTGCCAAATTGAATTCCATTTTTTAGCACTCTAGTTACTCCACGTTCCAGAAAAACAACTCACATACCAGGGAGTGTCAGTGTGAAAGCCACACAGGTCACAGAATCCTGCACATTTCAGGATAATCTGTTCATCTGCTTGATCATTATAATCCTTTAGCATTTTAGAAAATGCTTATGTCTTTCAGGGAGATCTGCCGGGCTAGAGCTGCTCTTAGATCTCCTATTTAGGGAGAAAATTGAGGCAAACTTGTATGCCGGGAGGACTCCCTTCTGACTGCTATTTCTGAAAGGACCAGCTACGTCAAAGGTCGGTTATGAACAGGGAGCATGAGAGTGCTTTCCTCTCTCAATTCTGTCCAATCTAGAGGAGTTTCGACAGGATGAGAAAAGGACAGCACAAAATCATAGCATTCAAGCTGGATCTATCTGCTGCAGCCCTTCACTTTAGGGATGAGGAAACAAGGACAATTATAGTTGAGCTCTACAGAGGCGAAGTGATCAGTCAAGCCACATAGGTAGCCAGCGACAGTCAGGACTGACTGAGATGCAGGCTGCAAGCACGTCCTGTGTGTGATGGACTGAAGGTCTGTGTCCTCCCTAAATTCATTCATTGGCATTTATTCCCTAATGCAATGGTATCAGGATGTGGGGGCTTTGGGAGGTGACTAGGTCATGAGGGTGGAGCCCTTGTGAATGGGATTAGTGCCCTTTAGAAGAGACACAGATCAAAGATCATTCTCTCCACCACATGAAGATACAACAAATGGGCACCCATCTGTGAACTAGGAGGAGGACTTTCACCAAGAAGCCAACCATGCTGACACCCTGATCTTAGACTTCCACCTCCACAACTGTATTAAATGTCTGCTGCTTAAGTAACCTGGTCTCTGATGTTTTCGTTATAGCAGACTGTCTGCCTGCCCTCTGTCCAGCCCCAGTTTACTTAGCTCCCATTAACTGGGCATGAACTAGGAGGTGCACACCGGGCTGAGCACTGCTCACACATGAGCTCCTCCCAGCCTCACAGCTGACCTGAGACGTAGCCTGTTATCACTGCTGTCATTTAGACGAGGACCTTGACGCTAAAGGGAGGTGAATAATGTGCCAAAGTTCACACAGCCAGGAAGTGGTAAGGTGGGACCTAAAGCAAGGTCTGTCTGATTCTGAACTGTTTATGCATGCTGCTTCTCACTCCTCACCCAAATTCCTATTCCCTACCAAGTTTATCATAGCCTATAAGAGGGGAGACGTTTCTGTCATGGCATCTCAGAGGAAAACTGGGCCCTGTGCGAAGCCCTCAGCTCAATCTAGCAGACCCTTAACCCCCAAAGGCCCAATTTCTGATAAATGCATTTGAGCCCAGTTGTCAGGATGGCAAAGACTCGGCAAACTCGATGAGGAAGGCATGTTGTTCAACATCCCTGGGACTTAGAAATTTGTTTTACTTTGTTTTTTGAAAAGGAGTGATAAATACCCCTGACCACAGAGCCAGGACGAGGATGAGGGAGACTGGGTGACAAAGTGCTTTTGAAAGTACACGTCAGCACACATCCCAGTCGGGATGACCTGGGCAGTTCTGGGTGCACCAGAATCTCCTATGGGACCTTCAGCTCTCACTCTACCTGTGTCTGCTCTTCCATATATCATATGAATCTGTCCTTTCGTCTCCCCTTGAGTAGAAGGGAACATATGCATACGCTAAGGTCCACAGTTCCACTCCTGGAAATACTCAACAGAAACGCACACATATGTTTACCAGAAAACATAATAATATGAGCTCTGCATGGAAATGCCCCAAACTGAATCTGCTAAAAAGTTCAGCAGCAGCAAAATGGATAAATACATTTTGATGCATTCACTCAATGCAATACTAAACATCAACAAAAATAATCTACAGTTGGCTTGGCGCCTGTGGCTCAAGCAGCTAAGGCGCCAGCCACGTACAACTGAGCTGGTGGGTTCGAATCCAGCCTGGGCCCGCCAAACGATGGCTACAACCAAAAAATGGCCGGGCATTGTGGCGGGCGCCTGTAGTCCCAGCTACTTGGGAGGCCGAGACAGGAGACTCGCTTGAGCCCAGGAATTGGAGGTTGCTGTGAGCTGTGATGCCACGATACTCTATCCAGGGTGGCAGCTTGAGGCTCTGTCTCAAAAATAATAATAATAATAATAATAATAATCTACAGTTGCATGCAACAAAGCGGATGTATTTCACCAATATAACGTTGAACTAAAGAGTTCAGACAGAAGAGGGAGAAAACTATATGATTACATCTATTTAAATGCAACCAAACTGCTCTGTGAGAGTGGTTATCCTTGTTGGAGGTGGGGGAAGAATGAAGGGGTGGTCACAAAAAGAGGCCTTCTAGGATTCTGATGTATTCTATTTCTTAACCTGGGTGCTAGTTACATGGGAGCATTCACTTCGTAAAAAATCCCTGGTAGTTCCTGCCTTCATTAATCACTTCCTAACCAGGCTCCCAGGTTCCTGCCCCTTCCTGCTCTTACAAATCCCCACCCTAGTCAAATGATCTTCTCAGAACCTAAATCTGATCAGATCCTCTTGCTTCTAGTTGCAAATCCTTCCATGGCTCCCTATTGCTTATGTTTTCATATCCTGATAGGCCTAAGAAATACCTAGAGAACTATTTCATTAGTTATTGATTACCATGTAATAAAATTACTCCAAAACTTAGTGGCTTAAAATAACATACTGGTCAGGTGTGGTGGCTCATACCTATAATCTCAGCACTTTGGGAGGCCAAGGCGGGAGGATCACTTGAAACCAGGAGTTTGAGGCTGCAGTGAGCTATGATTATGCCACTGTTTTCCAGTCTGGGAGACACAGCAAGATCCTGTCTCCAAAAAACCAAAAATAAAGAAACCAACAGATGCTTATTATATCACAGTTCATGTGGGTGAAGAAACTGGCCATGGCTTAGCTGGGTCCTCAGCTTCTGGGTTTATTACAAGGCTTCAATCAAGGTGTTGGCTAAGGGGCTATGTTCTCATCTGAAGCCTTGATTTTGTTTTTAAAAAATCCACTTTCAAACACATGAAGTGGTTATTAGCAACATCGAATTCCTCACAGTCTGTTGACTTTAGGTCCTCAGTTTATCCCTGGCTGTTGGCATGAGACTGTCCTTAGCTCATCACAGCATGTAAGCTGACAAAGCAGTAAAGATTGTCAGCTAACAAGACAGAAATTATGATTCCTCATAACTCAGTCACGTGAGTGACATTCCATCACTGTTTCTATATTCGTATTGCTTACAAGCTACTAGGTCCAGTGCATGTTCAAGGGCTAGGGAATTACACAAGCATGTGAATAAGAGGTCAGGGTAATTATGGGCTGGTGAGTTGAATTGTGTTCCCCTAAAAGATGTTGAAATCCTAACCTGTGGAAGTGACGTCTTTGTTAGGACAAGCTTATACTTGATGAGTGGAGGCCCTAAGTCTCTCGATTGGTGTCTTTATAAAGACCTTCTTGGAAGAAGGTTTCACGAAGACACAGGGACAGAGGGAAGACGGAGGCAAAACAGGAGGGACGAAGCTACAAGCCAAGGATTGCCAGAAACTACCAGAAGTTAGGCGAGAGATAGTCTTCTCCTAGAACAGAATCTTCTCTAGAAACTCAGATGGAGCATGGCCCGGCTAACTCCTTGATTTTGGACATCTGGCCTGTAGAACTGTGAACAAATACATTTCTATTGTTTTGGCTGAACGCAGGGCCTCAAGCTTGTAATGCCAGCATTTGGGGAAACTGAGGCAGGAGGAACTTTTGAGCTCAAGAGTTTGAGACCAGCCTGAGCAAAAGTGAGCCCCCTTCTCTACCAAAAATAGAAAAATTATCCAGGTGTTGTCATCCCAGCGACAGGGGAGGCTGAGGCAGGAGGAACAGTTGAGCTCAGGAGTTTAAGATTCCTGTGAGCTAGGTTGACATCACGGTACTCTAGCCTGGGAAACAGAGTGAGACTCTGTCTCCGTAAATAAATTAGTGAATAAATAAACAAATTTCTGTTGTTTTAAGCCCCCCAGTGTGTGGTACTTTGTTGTGGCAGCCCTAAGAAACTGATACAGAGCTCATGCTAGGAGTCAGTCCAGTACAACCAGCAAAAATTACAAGTTCCTGAGCCCACGCTCCCCACCCCCCACCCCCCGACACCACCACTACAATGTGATAGGATGAATTTAATGGAGATGGATTAATTTTGATGCAGGAAATCAAGGAAAAGAGTCTCTTTGGCCAGGCTCTGCTCACTCCCCCAGCAATCTGTGCACCATCCCCACCACAACCTGTTGGCCACGCCCTGGTGTTTCCCCTGCCTCTCTGTCCTCTCCCTTCCCTCCCTAATAACATAATCGTCTAAACCCTGCATGATCACCTCCTCCAGAAAGCCTCCACTGACTACACCACCCAACTGAATTAGTTGTTTCCTTCTCTGTGATCAAAATCACTTTGTGCCTCCCTGTGCCGGAGGCACTTTGCCTCTCATTTTGCACTACCATTACTCCCGCTCTTCTCTGTCTCCCCATCAAGGCTGCAAGCACCCCAGGAACAGGAGCTATGACAAATGTAGTCTTGTATCTCCAGATCCTGGCATGACGCCTGCCCATTGTTAACTGAGTAAATGCATGAAAGACTCTCTAGAGCTGCTCCACCCCTGGCATATGATCTGGAGGGTGCTGTGGCCACTCCTTGCCTGGCAGTCTCCAGGGGTTGTCTTGGTTTATACCATCTGGTCACTCCAGAAGAGAAATGATGGTTTGGGAAGAATAACTCATTCCTCAGGCACTGAGGTAAGGAGCACAGAGACCAGGAACACCGAGCCTAGAAGGGAGGCATCTGGACAATGGCCTGATGAGGGCCATGGGGATGGGCTTTGCTATGGAGAGGCCCAGCTCTAATGTGGCTTGCATGACCCCACTGATGGCTGAGAGGACTAGAGTCCCTCCCACACTGCAGGGAAAGAATTTCTCATACACAGGACGCTAAGCCAATGGTGCTTGCATCCCTCACTCAGCCACCAGCAGAAAGCGAAACTATGTAGGGAAAGTTGGGAGATCAACTGGGGTCACTGGACCAGCTTTATGAGCATCTTAAGACAAGAGTTGTGGAGTGACTATACTGGTGCATGGTGGCTGGGCAGTGGGTATTTTCATAACAACTTCGAGATAGCATAAATGTCTTATTCAACCCACGCATTAAAATGAAATTTGGAAGTTTTTTTGTAGTCACAGAATTGGGCAACCATCATCACAACCAATTTTGGAACATTTTCTTCAACCCCCAAAAGAAACTCCCCATTAGCAGTTCACTCCCCATTCTCCTAACCCTCCGAGCCTGGGCTACCACTCACCTCCCTCATATCAAGACTGCATTCCATTGTGCAGACAGACCACATTTTCATTGTCCATTCTTGGGATGTGGAATTTTTTTTTCTTTTTTTGAGACAGAGTTTCAAGCTCTTGCCCTTGGAAGAATGCTGTGGTGTCAAAGCTCACAGCAACCTCAAATGCTCAGGCTCAAGCAGTTCTCTTGTCTCAGCCTCCCAAGTAGCTGGGACTACAGGTGCCCACCACAACATCTGGCTATTTTTTTGTTGCAGTTGTCATTGTTGTTTTAGCTGGCTGGGGCCGGGCTTGAACCCACCAGCCTCGGTGTATGTGGCTGGTGCCCTACCCACTGAGCTACGGGCACTGCCAGGGATGTGGAATTTTTTTCTTTTGATGTGTGGTTGAATTCTGTTTGCTAAGATCTTATTGAATATTTTTGCATCGATATTCCTTAATGATATTGGTCTATAATTTTCTTTCTTTCTTGGATCCTTTCCTGGTTTGGGGATCAGGGTGATATTTGCTTCATAGAATGTGTTGGGAAGTATTCCTTCTTTTTCTATGCTTTGGAAAAGGTTGTATAATATAGGTCTAGTTCCCCTTTTTTGTTTTTTTTTTGGAGTTTTTGGCCAGGGCTGGGTTTGAACCCACCACCTCCGGCATATGGGGCCGGCGTCCTACTCCTTTGAGCCATAGGCACTGCCGGGATGTGGAATTTTTTTAGCATAATAATCCCATTGGGGGCAGCGCTTGTGGCTCATAGAAGTAGGGCACCAGCCCCATATGCCGGAGGTGGCGGGTTCAAACCCAGCCCCTGGCCAAAAAATACAAAAAAAAAAAAGAAAGAAAGAAAGAAATGTTATCATAATAATTTGGGGAAGCTTGGATTCAAGGGAGAAGAATAAAATTTTAAAAAAAGAATCCCATTGGAACTTGATGGACATAAAATTGATTTTTAAATGTAAGCCAGAGAAGCCATTCCTCTGCTAAACGCCCTGCTGTCAGATGCTGTGCAGACTCGGAACCAGTATGTACTGGGTGTGGTTATTTGTGTGTGTTTCTAGAACCAGAAAAGCTAATCTTTAATGATAAAATCAAAGTTCTGGTCTCTTAGTATGGGGCTTGGGGAACTCACTGCAAAGGGTCAGGAGAGAACTTCCAGAGGGGAGTGGTGTTGACAGTTAGCCAGGAGAATACATCTGTCAAAGTTTGTCAAACAATATACTCAAAATGTATGAACTTTATTGCAGAGTATATTATACTTAAAAAGTTGATTGCACAATAAAACTACTGTGTAGTGGTCATCCATTTCACTCAGCGTGAAGACAGACTTTCTGCCAGGGCCTGCAGAGTCCCAGTGGCCCGCCTGCTTCCCTTGCTGTCTCACACTGCACCTGCCTGCAGCGCCTGCCTTAAGCCTTTTGCTTGAGCACTTCGTTCTGCCTGGAACACTAATCTTAACACCCCACCTCCTCAGAGTTTTGCTTAAACCTCGCCTTCTGAACGAAGCTTCACTTTACCACCTGATTTAATGCTACAACCCCCTCGCCCCTGCATTCCTGTTCCCTTGTAAGTTTTCCCTATAACACTTACCACCACTGATATACTTTGCTTTTTTATTTTTATCCTTATTAAGAGGCAAGGTTTCACGCTGTTGCCCAGGCTGGGCTGCAGTGGTGTGATCATAAGTCACTGCTGCCTCGAACTCCTGTGCTCAAATGATCCTTCTGCCTCACCCTGTCAAGGAGCTGGGACTACAGGCACATGCTGCTCTACCCTACTAATTTTTCTTATTTTTTGTAGAGACAGGGTCTTGCTATGTTGCCCAGGCTGATCTCAAGCTCCTGGTCTCAAAAGATCAGTCTCATCTCCCCAAGCACTGGGATTTTTAGGCACAAACCACTGTTCTTGGCCTAATAAACTTTGTACAATGCCCACCCCTTCCCTAGAATGTGAGCTCTTTGGTGGCAGGGATCTTTGTGTTGCTCACTGAGGCATCTCAAGTGCCTGGAACAGTGCCTGGTATATATTTGGTGCTCAACAAATATTTGTTGAATATGTCATAGTGATGCTTTTGGTATTTAGCAGGATTTGTTTTGGAAATCCCAACCAGTCTTGACATCGTAAGAGAAACCAAAGGAGAATGTCTGGTCCACAAGGGGCCCTGTGCAACTTCAAGGCTAGCAGCCTCCCTCGGTGTTGAGGTGTGGAGAACACACCATCTTTCAGAGGGCTAGACTTGAAAGGGGGAGGAGCCCTAGGGATGGAGAGAGGGACCTTGTATAGCCTTTTCCACAAGGAGAATTCTCCTTCCAAGACATAAAGCATGGCTCGGTGCCTGTAGCTCAACTGGCTAAGGCGCCAGCCACATACATCACAGCTGGCGGGTTCAAACCCAGCCTGTGCTTGCCAAACAACAATGACAACTACAACCAAAAAATAGCTGGGCATTGTGGCTGGTGCCTGTAGTCCCACCTACTTGGGAGGCTGAGGCAAGAGAATCACTTAAGCCCAGGAGTTGGAGGTTGCTGTGAGCTGTGATGTCACAGCACTCTGCCCAGGGTGACAAGCTTGAGGAAAAAAAAAAAAGACACAAAGCATGGCCTGCTTTTTTCACAATGGATTAATTTTGAAGCACCCCATTGTTTTTAGATGAGAAGATGGGGATACAGAGAAATTCATTGTCTTGCCAAAGAGTGTAGCAAGTTATCAGCCAAAGCCCACACAACATACAGACACCTCTATACAATAAAATTTGATGGAGAAAAATGCAAAAATTTCTACTTCTTTTTCCCTAATGAGAACTCTGAAGATAGAGAGCAACCTACAAATATGTAAAAGATTCTTGGTTTGGGGAGAAAGACTTTTGAAAGCGAGAGAACCAGAAAGAGAGCACACACACACGTGTGTGTATATTTAAGAGCTAGCTCTCTCCTTGATAGCATGGTAAGGTCTCCTTGAAGCAAGAGAGCAATTCCTAGGGACTCTGTCCTCTGTAGGTCTGTGTTAGTTTTCTCAGGGAAACCCTGCGACAACAGAGTTTTGGCCTATGGGTTCATCCTAAAGAATGAATGAAGAATACCGACAAGAGCCAGCACTTACATAACACTTCCTATCCTTATAGAAACCTAGGAGGCTGTGTGTTTTAGCACTCTCTCCACTCCCCTTTGTCATCCTCTCTGTGCCTTAGTTTCCATACCTGTCAAGTGGGAATAATAATAATACCTACCTTACCCGCTATCGTGCCTGGCTTATAATGACTGTTAGCTGATTACTATCTTTACATAACTGTTACTTTTCCTGTCAGGAAATGGCTATACTTTCAGCTACTCTAAGGACATTGTATGTGGGTCAGAGCTGTTTACTTTTTCAGACTTAGTTGTTAGCCAAATGGAAGGTCTTTGGCAGCATTCCTGGTGGGACTGGAAAAGATGGGAGAGAGCTTTCCAGGAAAGAGGGCCAGAGCACATGTACGCTGGGCCACAGTTTCTCCAGGATCACAAACCCAGGTTTATGTCCATTCTGCCTACAAATCAAGGACCTGCAGGTCAGGAGAGTTGGTTGGTAGAATGAGACCATCAGAACCAAGGCAGACTCTGGCTATGCTAATTGTGGAGGGCTTCAGCCACCCTGGGAGCTTTGCAGTTTCAACTAAAAGCCTCAACAGTCACTGTCCCCATAGACAAGAAAGTGAGCTGTCCCAGGAAACCAAGACAGACCCCAGTTGGGCTGTGGAAGGAAGCAAATTTCTCTTAGGTGAAGTATTGGAGGACCTGGAAGCACTCTCCTTCCTTGGGGAACTCACTACTCGCTAGTTTGTATGTTGTTGGCACAAGTATGTAGGTATTCGTGTGTGCACTGGGCATGGGGTAGTGAGGATGCTGCTGCTCCCCCCACTCTTTGCCAGGCCTCATTCTTTTGTGTGAAAGTTGAGTGTTAATCACTAGCAACCTCGGCTCCCCGCATGGCTCCTTTTCCCAACAGGGGGTTGGGGGTGGGGTGTAGGGACCCTCTGCTGACAGTCCATCTGCCTTGAATTAGTCTGCAAAAAGCATACCTGGGGCTCCTTTAGGCTTTGTAAAATGAGCCCTCAAAAAGACCTCAGATTTTCATCAAAATCTTTAAAAACTGCTTTTGAGTATGATCAAGCTGTCAGAAGGCTCCTAATCAAGTGGGCTGATCCTCTCTGCAAGAGAGCTGTGAATCTGTTCATTTATTCTTTCGTCATTCATTTGTTCAGGTATTCAGAAATTAAGACGAGCGGTTACTGAGCACCCACTAGCTGGCAGCCTGCGCTGAGTCCCTCGAAGACGAGCAGGGCAGCCCTCTCCCTTCCCCGCATGCTCCTAGGAGCTCACACCTCGCCTGCGGCCAGGACAGGCACCTAAAAGATAAGCTGGTGGGGGGCATAGAACGGGCGGTAAAACACAGAAAAACCGGGAGGAGTGGAGGCAGGTGAGACCACTTCCTGGGGTGGTCAGGTAAAGGGTCAGCAGAGATCTGAAGGCGATTTTACGCACTGCTCCTCTTAGAATCCAGAGGAAAAAATGCCTTTGTCCTCTAACCACGGCCGGCAAGGGTAAGACCGCAGTGGCTTTTAACTGCTTTGCGCGGGACAGTGGTGGCTCCAGCGGAGCCCGCAGGCTTGGTTTAGAGGCTGTCCCATAGAGGGCGCTGTTTGCCTGACTTTGAATGGAGCTGTGCGCGCAGCCGGCAGAGGCAACGGTCCGGCACTCTGGAAGCGGAAGGGAAAGATGTATGCATCCCGCTGGTCGAGCCCAGCACCCCTGAAACTCAGGATGGGCTGGGGATGCGGACATCCTATAAACTCCCTCCCCTGGTCAACACACGCACACACACTCGTGCACCCCTTGGGAGGGGAGTCATTGGGAGAACTTGGGAACCACAAAGGAAAAACGAAGCTAGTAGTCGTCAGGCAGGGAGCCGGGGCGGCTGTCCTGGAGTCTTCTCCAGCCTGCGTCGCCCTCCACCCTCCAATCTGAGTCTAGTCCTGGAGTTACCAGCCCAGAGCCCATCTCTCCAGACGGACTCTCAGCCTCTTCGGCGACGTCGCTCCGGCGCTTCCCCCCCCCCCCCCAGGGGAGATAAGAAGTTTTCCCACTTCTCTTAGTTTAAAGGCGGCTTCCAAGAGTCAAAACTTTAGGCAACTTTGCACGAGTTCACTCAGGACTGCAGCTCACCCACAATCGTGGGGTCTCTTGCAGTATCCTTGGCCTCGTAGCCGGCAAAGACCCAGGTGCATCCAGCTATTTCTGCGGTTGGGTGCAGAATGACTTCTGGGTACCAGCAGCAGTTGGGTGACCTAGGCCCGGTCTCCTCCGCTCCGGTCGCCTGTTTTCACTTATATAATCCGAGTGTGATAGCCACCCTGTTTCAGTCTTAGGGCTGATTCGTTCCAACTCGGATTTTGGATACTATGGTGTTTTGCATTCCAGCAAAGCACTGTACAAACACAAGGGAGTGATAATACTGATAATAATAATTGTTTATGGGAGGAGCACCATTTACAATGCTTCCAGGTTCCCAGCGAGGAATGTCCGAAGAAAGAGACGTTAAATGTGCCCATCCAGATTTGGTGGGGGAGGGCCTGACGCCCCATACCTTCTTCTCAGTTGTGGACCCTAAACGGTCGCATCTCCTCATGGAGGGCGGCCTAGAATTAGTAAGGCTTAACGAAAAAGAAAGCAGCGGGGAAGTGACGGGATCTTATAAAGACCTCAGGGGTGCAGGAGCTTCACCCGGTATGGAGTGGGGTGAGGCCAGTTTGCCACCTTCCTCTGATCAGGGAGTTGGAGATGTCTCTGGGGGAAGGGACCTCCCCTCCAAACAATCCTGATTTACCGGATGCTTAAATCTAAAGTCTTAAATGCCTGCCTCATGGGTTTCTCGCGCGAGCCGGGAGCTGTTTTTAAAGCCTACAGACTCTAGTGACCCTTTCAGCTGCTCCTCAGAGACCCAGTTGTGGTTCTCTAGGGACTTGGCCTTCGGGGCGTGCGGTGGGTGACGCTGCTGCGGCCAAGGAAGTCACCGCTGCGCCTTGGGTTCACACTGCCCCAATTAAAGCGGTTAGCAGCTCCAAACGCCAGCGGAGGGAGTTCCTGGGAGAAAGTGCTGCCATCAGGGTTGCAGGCTCCGGCGACCGGGGGAGAGGAGCGCCCTTCGGAATGCAGCCGTCGATGCGGGGACGCCGCGACCGGAGCAGCCCCACCGAGTGACGCGCGGGTGTCGGCGCACTCGCAGAGATTCATTCTGGCTCCTGCTCTCAGGGGAAGGCTCACTCCGGTCTTCCAGGGCCAAAGGCCAAGATTATGCGGATTCCCGAGCCCTCAGACGCAATGCGAGGACTTACACCTCGATTCCCTCCCATCAGCTAGGCAGTGGGTGGGGAACCCAAATCCCGCTCTTGGTGGCCACACCCTTTCTAGCAGGCTTTGGGAGAAATGCTGAGGCCTCCGGGTAGGAAGGGTAGGAAAGTGTTGAGTTCGTCGCGGACTAACATCGGGTCCTGCCTCCTGGGCCGGCGCTGCGTGGCTGTCCAGCCGCGTGGGGGCGGCGGGTCCCTGCCGAGTCCCAAGGGGCGGAGGAGCGGCAGCTGTGAGCACAGATAACCCCTAAGTGACCCGGGAGGACCCGCCCCTCCCCCCTCCAGCGGGCCTAGCGGCTGGAAGTGGGTCCCCGCGCCGCTGGGGGGAGAGGGAGGCGCAGCTCGGGGCTCGCGGCTGTGTGTGCGCTCCGGCCAGGGGCGCCGCCTGCTCTGCGTGGTTCGCTCGCCTCCAGCGCTCACAGGAGCGCTCCGAGTGCCTCTTTAGCGGGAGCCAATATCCTTTTGTGCTAATAGGCTTGTCCTCATTTGCTGCCTAATTGGACTATATAAAGCCAATAACAGGCGGGCTCTTACAGCCCGAAGCCAAAGCGCCAAAATCCGAGGGAAGGCAAAGGGGCGGTGGCAGAGGCTGTTGCGGGGCCAGGGCTCTACTGAGCCTTCGCCTGCCTAATCCCATTTGCCATTGTACGCGCCCAATCGCCGTATACTCCCCGCATTTAACTTGGATGACATTTTGATTTCATCACTAGCATCCGGCGCCGGATTGACGCAGCCCTAGTCGGGGACAGCTCTCTTTGCCTCCTCCCGGGGAGCTGCAGCCGCAGCCGAGCCGCTTCGCTCCCGTGGTGCCGCGGCAGGGCCGCTCTCCGCCCCTCAGCACCCCTCCCCCATGCGAGCCCGCCCCGGCTGGGTCCTCACCCCGCCCTCCCTAGGCTGGATTTGCGCCCGGGGCGGCCCCCGACTTTGCGCCCCGTAGTTGAGTTCCGTTTATGGTTTGATTTCCGGCTGCTAGCCCGCTCGCCCGCCTGTCCCACTCCCTCCCTCCCGGGGATCGGAGGATAGGGGACCATGCCGGAGCCCGGGCCGGACGCCCCCGGCACCGCCAGCGCGCAACCCCCGCCGCTGCCGCCCCCACCTCCCGCGCCCAAGGAGTCCCCATTCTCCATCAAGAACCTGCTCAACGGAGACCACCACCGGCCGCCCCCTAAGCCGCAGCCGCCCCCACGGACGCTCTTCTCGCCGGCCTCAGCCGCCGCCGCCGCCGCAGCCGCTGCCGCCGCGGCGGCCAAAGGGGCCCTGGAGGGCGCCGCAGGCTTCGCGCTCTCGCAGGTGGGCGACCTGGCTTTCCCCCGCTTTGAGATCCCGGCGCAGAGATTTGCCCTGCCTGCTCACTACCTGGAGCGCTCCCCGGCCTGGTGGTACCCCTACACCCTGACCCCCGCCGGCGGCCACCTCCCGCGACCTGAAGGTACCGACCTCTCTTTGAACTTTCGTTGTCCCCTTGCGCGCCAGTCCCATCCCCGCCCCGCGCTACTCCCCAACCCATCTCTGGGACCCCACCACCTGCAAACTTTTTGTCTGCCCAACTCCTCCGGTCCCTGGCCTGCATCTCTTGCCCACGCGCTGGGTTGCGCTGCCTGGGAATCCAATCCCACTTGGTGAGAAAAGTAGAGTTCCCAGGAAAAGTGGCTTTGGGCGTGAGTGGGAGGCTTCGAACAGTTGAGGCTTGAGACACCACCTGGAAAGGGGGGATGATCTGGATGGGTCCACGCTGAAAGCTAATCGTTTCACGGGCTCCTGAAGGGGAAGCTGAGGGAATGGAAGTGGCCAAGCTGCCATGTGCTCTCCTGTCCTCGGGAGGAGGGGGTCCCCAGGACGTGGCGCCCTTGCTCCAGCCCCCAGACGGGAAGGAGGAGGCCCGCGGACATCTCGAGGCCTCAAGGCCCGGGACCTGGAGGCCGGCGCTGGTTGAGCTTGCGGCCCCCAGGCGCCGGGCCTCGCTGAAGGCTCTGTCCGTGTGCGTGTGTGTGTGCGTCCGTCTGTCTGTCTCCCCAGCCTCGGAGAAGGCCCTCCTGCGCGACTCCTCCCCAGCTTCCGGCACCGACCGCGACTCCCCGGAGCCGCTGCTCAAGGCCGACCCCGACCACAAAGAGCTGGACTCCAAGAGCCCGGACGAAATCATTCTGGAAGAGAGCGACTCCGAGGAAGGCAAGAAGGACGGCGAGGCGGCGCCAGGCGCTGCCGGGGCGACCGTAGGGACAGCCGCGGCGACGCCAGGCGCAGAGGACTGGAAGAAGGGAACCGAGAGTCCGGATAAGAAGCCCGCCTGCCGCAAGAAGAAGACGCGCACCGTCTTCTCGCGCAGCCAGGTCTTCCAGCTCGAGTCCACCTTCGACATGAAGCGCTACCTGAGCAGCTCGGAACGCGCCGGCCTGGCCGCGTCGCTGCACCTCACCGAGACGCAGGTCAAGATCTGGTTCCAGAACCGCCGCAACAAGTGGAAGCGGCAGCTGGCGGCGGAGCTGGAGGCGGCCAACCTGAGCCACGCGGCAGCGCAGCGCATCGTGCGGGTGCCCATCCTCTACCACGAGAACTCAGCCGCTGAGGGCGCGGCGGCCGCGGCGGCAGGGGCCCCAGTGCCGGTCAGCCAGCCTCTGCTCACCTTTCCGCATCCCGTCTACTATTCGCACCCGGTGGTCTCGTCCGTGCCACTGCTACGGCCAGTCTGAGGCTTGAGAGGGGAGGGGGAGGGAGAGCCCATCCCTTCTTCCGGACCCGGAGGAAACTGGCCAGGCGGAGGGAGGCTAGAAGTCCAGCCGCCTTCGGGAACCCGGGCTTCGGCAGGCAGCCCCGGCCTCCCCTCCCCCAATCGGTAGTGTTTTGTAAGTATTTGCAATGCATTTTCGTGCAATTCCTCCCTAATGGATTTGAGGCCCTTCCCCTCTTACTTTTGACTTTGGCTTATCCTAAGAGAAAACAGGGAAAAGACAAAATTCCCGGGTCAAACATTTCGGCTGAAAGCTTTTGTAAAATGTGCAGCCCTCCACCCAGATTTGCATTGCTCTGTGGCTTTTTGCTTTTATTTTTATAGAAGGAAAATAAGCGCAAAACTCGAATTCCCCTCGTTTGTTCATGCTCTTTAGAAATATTTTCAGGATCCAGAAGGATTCAGTACTTTTATTTCTGGGTGTGGTTCTTTCTCCTCACCCCCAATCAGTTATGCCCCCGCAGAATCTCAGCAGCCTCTCCTAAGAATCCGATGCAGGCCACTTTGCTTTCTGGGAAAGGTCTGTCTCAATGGACCTCTTCATCTATCTCCTTTTCTGATGGAAGAATTCTAAGAGCTTAAAGGGAAAAGATAAGACAGCTAAAAATCAGAACTCAGACTACTGAAACAGCTCTACTTCTGGCAGGGTTTGCGTGGTCTTATTTATTGGTAGCATTTATTTTGAGAATTTCACTGGGTAAATTATTATTAATATTACTGTTATTACTTTGTTCCCTGCTTTGAAAGAGTGATTTCAATATTTTTTTAAAAAACTGTATCTTTTATCCTCTCCCCGCATCCTTTTTATTCTGCAGTAACTGTTGACTCTGACCTGTGCAATATTGTACAAAATTTCCTGAGAGCCCTGTTTCCTCCTCCACTGAGGGGAACGGACTTTTCCACTTTAGAATCAGGACCATACATGTGGAAAGAAAAAAAGATTAGGCAGGCAATAGTGGGAAGGAAGGAGACAAGCATAGGTAGTGATTCTCAAAGGAATAAGTAAGACATACTGGAGCGCTTTAAGTGAAGGACAATCAATTTAGGAGAATTTTAACTTATTTGATGAATGTGCAGGTTTCTTGTAAAGTTCATCCTCAGCTCCACAGGGTTCCTGGCTCTGTTATCCAATCTGTTTTCTTTCTGTCGGCTACACCTGTTCTGAGATAGTTTGTTTCCCTTCATCTCTGCTGAGGTCGGTCCCTTTTTAAGAAAAAGGAAAAAAAACCCACAAAATATTGTTACACTTAATGTTGTGAAATTGAATTAATTAAAAAGAAAAGAAAAGCGAAGCCTTTTGCGTTGCCAGAGTGTGTAACTTTGGACGATTTTTCCCGAAGATGTCTCCAAAACTCTTTGTCGGTCTTGCTCGCTGGCTGCCTCTGAGCTTGCTAAATCGAACGCACGTCCCAATAATCCAGGAGGCAGCGGAGACAGAGGGGGCTTTGTTCCAGATCGGGGGCGATCCCTCCCTGGTGTCTTCCGAGCCATGAAACGCCCAGGGAGCAGGGAAAAATGTGGGGCGGAAGGGGTGAGGACCTAGGCTTATCTAATTTATGTTCAGCAAAGCAACCGCCAAGAGAGGCGAAATACCAGAGACAGCTGGTATTTCTGAACGTAGGGCTCCAGCCTCGCGGTTGCGTTCCCGCCACGATTCTTTCAAGAGCCTAGAGCTTCTGTGCAGGGAATCCCTGAGCACTTGTCAACCGGCTTAGCGTGGTGGGCTGAGGTTGCGCCTGGGGTAGTAGCGAGAAGAGAGTGAGCTTAGGGTTTTTGTTGCGGCTAGAAGCTGATTACCAACTCCGGTTGGGAGAGGGCAGCCTCGGGGAGGCCAACCAGCACTTGGGACCTTGGCTCCCATTTCCAGGACATGGGCACTTCCGCTGTTCTTGCATAACTGCAACTTCCGGGGCTGCTTGGGGAAGGGCACTGTCCTGATGTGCCGAGTGCCAGGGAACACAGGTCACCTGGCTGAGCAGAAGAAACAGGGAGGACCTTGCAGCCTTCCTGCCAGGCCCTTCACTGTCCACTGGCGCCCAGCATCTTGAAGTCGGCGTCTCTAGACCCCAGATCTGTCCTGGCCGACGCCGGTAAGCGCTGCGCTCGCCGCGCCCGCCCACACCACTGCCCGGCCCTGGGCCACCGCTCTTGGTCCGCAGCCTGCGGAGGCACCTCTCGCCGGAGCGGCTGGAAGGGCGGGACTGCCTGGCAAAAGCAGGTGTTTGGACGCCCCTTGCTAACCGGGTGATGCCGCCTGCCTTAAAGCTGGGGGTGGGGAGAATGTGCACCCACGACTCCTGGCAGAGGACGTTTGAAGCTGGGGAGCTGAAAGGAGGAGATGAGGAACCCTGAGGCTGGAAAGATTCCGGGGTGCACGCCGCAGGGCGCGACCGCTGGGGAGCGCCTGCACGCGCTCCCTTACCTCGGTGCGTTGCCAGCCTCCTCA